>JAIPRL010000317.1:10082-97785 GCA_025469235.1 Pemphigus obesinymphae | reverse complement strand
AAGAGATGGGGGGATGTAATGGCGAGTGATATGAGGAAGGTGGGAGTAAGTGAAGAAGATGCGGAAGATAGAGTTAAGTGGAAGTGTAGGACCAGGGTGGCCGACCCCAAATAGTTGGGAGAGAAGGTGAAGCAGAAGAAGAAGATGTAAATACATTAATAGAAATTAATGTGTAATTTGAGGATTTTACTTTTATTAATGGTAAATGGTATTCAAATTAAAAAAAAACAATTCACCAATAAAATAATTTCTTTATTTAAATGGAAAATATATATTATAGCTATACTGCCCTACTGAGAAAAGTTACTTTCACTTTCATAAATCTTCATTATTTGCTATTCTATTTAATTAGTATAAAATATATTCACTTTTATAGTTTTTTTTTTTTTTTTTATGTGTAACATATAATATATATATATATAATAACAATAAAAAAAATCACTGTTATATGTGTTAATCACTTATTAGATGAATAAAAGTTACTTTTATATATACTTACCAATATAAGCTGTATTTACTGCTATTTAGGGAAAATGCCGTAAGTAAATTTTATGACATTGCTTAATATACTAAAAAATAATAATTAGAACAAAATAAAATGATTATAAATAATTTTTCTCATTGTTATATTAATGTATTTCAGGTAATAAATTTATAAACTTTCTAAATAATAATGAATAATAATTTAGAAACTGTTAATACATGGTATTACTTGAGAAAATAAAATTGAAATGTTAAGCAATAATGTTATAACTTGGGTATAGCATAGAAGGAAATGCTAAGCATAAACGCTGTATATATAAAAATATTTATGGCGTTTATGCTTAGTAAATGTAAGATACAGTGTATATGTATAACTCATTTAGTTATATAAATTATTTTGTTACTTTCAGCATTTTCAAAGAATGATAAATGTGTGAAATTGGTATACCTATTAGATTTAAATTTTTAAAGTTACAGTACTTTTGCTTAGCAGGACAGTTATAGGCATACATATTATAGGAAATACATATTAAAATAAAATACTGAAACACTCATTTAGTATTGTAATATAATAACATATTATGTTGATTATTATGGAGTGTTCAGTGTAGTTTTTATACATTTTCAGTAATTTCCATTAAAATTGTAAATTACTCGAATTATTACTATATTATTTTTACACCATCAATACTATATAATTCATAAAAATTTAAATACTCTTGCCGTGCGAACAGTAATTTAATAGAATTATTTATCTAATCAATATGGCTTTATCGAATATAATTTTTTGGTAGTTTTATTAATAGCTTTTAAATATATACAGTTTTCTAATAAATTATTTATGTACGGCTTTTATGATATTCCAAGTTGGGAAAAAAAATAAAACTGCATGATTGGTGTTCGGTAAAAATAAACACTGCCGTATGCTTTGGGAAATGCACGTTTCTAGAAAACTGAATAATTTTAGCATAAATATAACAACCTCTATAAAAAATTAAAGATCATCTAAATTTTTAATAAAGCTATTTTTAGTCGATTTATAAGACTTTAAAAAATAGAAAATTCTGGGAAATTCAAAGTCTTATAAGTTGACTTCTAATAATTTTATTGAAAATAGCCCATGTAAAAATTTAGATTATTTCATGATATTTAAATTTGTATAGAAATCATCAAATGCTAAAATCACTCAGTTTCTCAGAAACGTGCATTTGCCAAAACACGTTTTGCCAAGTTTTTAATAACTACTTATTAATATTTCACAATACAAAAATGTTACTAGTATAGGATTATTTTTAATTACTTCTAAATATATTTAAATATTTTTCAAACATAAGATTTTAATTTTTTTTAAAATATCCTTAAAAATACAAAACCCCTTAAAAAGTGGGTGTGTGGCGTCCTCTTAGTACATTCATGTGAATTTTTATTTCACCTGCCAGATATACACGGGATTGTAAAATACATAGCCTCTAGTACCTACCTATAATATATTTTTGGTGCTTCTAGTATTAACATAATACATTAAAACATACACTTATTTTCTTAGTGAATTATTGTTTACTAATATATATATTTTTAAATGATTATAGATTATAATATAATAAATATAAAATTTTATTATTTAATAACATTTTGCAAAATCATTAATTGTTTTTACTATTTTCTATTTGTATTACATCTATATACAATTTTATTATATAAATATTGATTGTTGAATCAACAGTTAATTATTTGCTTATATAATTACTATTGTAATAGTATCTATTAATGTTTACAGAATAAAAAAAATGATCTGTCTAACTACATTTTAAATTTGTATATAAAATATTTGTAAATAATAAACTGTTAGTTTTATAGTACAGTGTATAGTTTTATACATTATAATTGTAAACAATAAGAGCACTATAATTATTAAAAATGTAATTTTAAGTAAATACAAAATATTAAAAATGTAGTAAGTAGAAGTTTAATGTTAAAAAAAAAAAAAACTGGCAATGTTTATATCCAATTCAAGAGCAATTTTTTAAAATTATACATAAATTGTTTATAGTTCATCCAAAATTACTAATATTATATTGTATGTATTATAGTTGTTTTCCTTTTTTTCCTCGTGGGATGTATTACTTACACATGTCACCAATGAAATAATAATTGTGATCCCCTACATGATATATATATGTATATATAAAATGTTATATATATATATTGCAGACCGAAATACATACATACTAATTAATTATTTAATATCTTAATTATAATATATATAGACATTTACAGTATTTATTTTTTCCATCAGCAATAATTGCAATATAACATAAATATTATATATATATATATATATATAATATATGCACATCTATGGTAGTTGTAAAAGTGACATTATTAAAGTTATTTATTTTTATCAAGTCTAATAATTATTATTGTAATTTAATGTGGCTGGAAAATGTTCGAATACCATCAAATATACCATATTTTATATATTTAATAAATGTGTATTTTCTAGGAAAAACCGCTATAGCTATGGCATTAGCCCAGGCTTTGGGATCCGATACACCATTTACGTGCATGTCTGGTTCTGAGATTTATAGTTTAGAGATGAGCAAAACCGAAGCATTGACTCAAGCCATCCGCAAATCGATTGGTGTTCGCATTAAGTATGCATTGGATGTACGATTTTTTACGATTTTATTTTGATTTAACTATTATGTTTCAGAGAAGAAAGTGAAATTATCGAAGGTGAAGTAGTAGAATTCCAAATAGAACGTCCAGTTTCTGGAACGGGGTCTAAAGTAGGAAAGTTGACTATGAGAACTACAGACATGGAAACCGTTTATGATCTTGGAAACAAAATGATTGAAGCTTTATTAAAAGAAAAAGTAATTGAATATACCTAATTAGTAGTGTTTTTGAATAAGTACAAATGATTATTTTTGTAATTTTTATTGTGAAAAAAGGTTTTAGCTGGAGATGTTGTTACAATTGATGTTGCTAGTGGCAAGGTCAACAAAATTGGAAGGTCTTTTACTAGATCTAGGGATTATGATGCTTCTGGTCCACAAACTAGGTAAATAGATATTTTATATATATTTTTATATAACTTATAAATCATACAACTGCATTACATCTAGATTTGTACAGTGTCCAGAAGGTGAACTTCAAAAACGCAAAGAAGTTGTACATACTGTAACATTACATGAAATTGATGTAATAAATTCCAGAACCCATGGTTTTCTAGCTCTATTTTCAGGTAATATAAACTATAATTTGCTGCATGTTTATTCAGAATTAAACACCCACAGAATAATTATTCTTTTGTTCACACAGCCCTTAGAGGATGCTACCCACACGTTTGTTGTATCTGCCTTACATATACAAAAATAACATTGCAAATCTACATACCACATTTTTACTACGTTTTTTCAATTTATTGGAGTAGCCACTGAGAAAAATAATTTATTTTAAATATCCATCTATGGCCATATAATTTTTGAAAGTTAAGAGAATGCCACATTTTACTTAAATTTACCCCACAATTACCCATTTTTAAGGGATTTTGTATAAGCAATTTTATGCAATTTTAAGAGAAAATCCTCCAACAATTGAAAAATATTTTAATATATTTTAAAAATAATGTTTAAAATCTTGTGTTGTACCACTTCTTATCGTTTTTTGATTAATTTTAATGTATTTAATTAGAACTCGTATATGTATATAAAATATAAAGTATTTGATTTTAACATTTTTCTAATGATAGAATATGTGTTCTATTTGTATAACAAAATTTTTAGGTGACCATAGATGGTAACTACTTAATTTAATATTTTTATTTTTACTTACTATGACATTATAAAGACTAAGAGATAAGAAAACCAAACTCATGCAGTCACCTGAACGAAAAATTGGGCCAAAAAAAGGCGCACCAATAAATTACCACCACAAATGTACTGCATTTTTCATATCATTCTGTTGCTATAACCTGTCCTTTGTTAGATTACAATTTTAAATTAGTAGGTGTTATATAAATTGTGGAAGTCCAGGTGTGTTGCGAACATACCTTTTTTTAATGTTATCTCTATGGAAAACTATGGGTTATATTTAACCAGTGTAATATAGGGATTATTGATGTTGTATTTGTTTTTTGTAATAAATATGCAATAATTTTTTATTATAACTTATTATTTATTTATTTTTAATTTAAATGGGCCAACCTAATATACAATATAATTCATAATAATAGGGTATAAACACACATATACATACATATTTATATGTATATAAAATAGTAAATAATTGATTAAAATATATAAAAAAAAGTTCAAGATATGATACCTGTATTTATTGTCTCTATTCAACTAATGGCAATTTAGCAAAATTATGCTGCACAAAACAATGAATGTGGCGTGTACGTTAAAATTAGTACTATAAGACCTATTATAACCAGTGTGGTTCATCTTGACCATATTTGACCATTACATTTTCAACATTTTAGGCTTTCGACAATATGCTTGTAGTATATATTCAAGTCTCTTCGATCGCATTCAGTTATATACTTTTTATGACTAGTGGAACTCGCGGAAGAGGTAAACACGCAATTTTAAACTTGTATTCTTGTATGCACATGTTTTCCAACACCTATGTGTGACGTCAACCAGTGGTCAAGATGAATGTGTGAGCTATACCAATATTAAAAATGGATATTTTCTAGGAAATAATTTAAACTTTTTCTAAATTATTGTTTAAGAAAAGAGTTGCAGTGTATTAAATTATTCATAAATAGCTGTAACTTATATAAATATTTTACAAAATAAGAATGACATTTTCTAGAAAATATTCTACTTTTCAAAATTGTTAATAGGCGTTTTAACTTTAATTCTAACGTAGATGCTACATTTATTGTTTTGCATAGTGTAATTTTCCTATATTTCCTATTGGATAGATGGGGACAAAAAATGTGGGATATCCTATAATCCAATAAATTATAAAAAAGAGGCTTCCTTATTGATCAAATGCCTTAATCTTAAAGATAGATTGTTTCTTAAATAATTAGTGTTACAGATTGGAATGTAAAAAGGATAACTTTAATATGAGTTATATACTGGATCCCTGTAAATAAATATCATTCAAAAGTTTCAGAAGGTCATTAAAAGAGATCTAAAAGAAGAGATTAGCTTGAGTTCTTCTATCAGTTAATGAAATAAGATCTAAATAATAGAGTACAGTTGATGGTTATAAAGAAAAATTAACATTAAGTGACAAATGCAGAATATTGTAAAAAATTATGCTGCATGTGCTCAATTTGACATGTGAAGATTCAGGATAAGAAGCCTATATTCTTGATTTAATATTCTTTGATTGAACAACAGCAATAAAGCATCTTGATGGAATCATAAACCCTAAATTCTGAACATAATTAACATAATGATTTGACAAATCCAAGCATTTTCAAGGCCTCGCCTGTAACTTTTGGGATGTAATTCTGAAAAGCCAATGACATTGGAATAACATTTGATCATTCATTAATGAAAGTTAAAAATAATATAATTAACATTACTTAACATAATATACCATTTATATGGTATGTGAAAAAAAATGAAAAAATAAAAATAAATAAATATAGCGCATCTAACAGTTTTACACAAAACATTTATATCTAAAACTGTTGTTCTCAGTTTGGATTTAAATAATGTACCTACCTTTTAATTAGCTCAGTGTATTGATATAGGGTATATTAGGTGTGGTTTGATGACTGTATTATTACAAAACAAAAACCATAATACTGAGGATTTCAAAACATTTTTAGCAGTAGATACCTAAGTAGTTAAAATAATAAACAATACCTATTGATTTAAATATAATATGTCTTTAATATTATATTGATTGTATTGATTGTATAAGAGTTGGGGGAAGATGTGATGGTGATTGTTATGAGGAAGGGGGGTAAATTATATGATATATATATATATATATAATTTATGCATATGCTTGGATGTTTCAATTGTACAACGTATAAAATTTATAATATGTTATACTAATTAAAAAGATTGTATATTTACTGTAAAAATGAATAAAACATCAATAATCCCTATATCACACTATTTGAAGTAGATACATATCTACTTCAAATGTATTAATGCGCAACTCTGACTGGTGGCCATTTATTTCTACACCTTTTTTATTAACATGTTTTAAATGGCACTTGGTCCCCTCCTTATCTCTGGTCTTCAATGATTAAAACTTTTTTTTATTAAGCTTTTATAAAAATGTATTGTATTTGAAATTTTAATAGTAATAAAATAACTATTTTATTTGGTAATATATTATTGTTTTGCTTTGTAGGTGATACGGGTGAAATAAAATCAGAAGTTAGAGATCAAATTAACTGCAAAGTTAGTGAATGGCGTGAAGAAGGAAAAGCTGAATTATTAGCTGGTGTTCTGTTCATTGATGAAGTAATTAAAATGATCTATTTTACTATCACCATCCATGAATTTAATTTCTTTCTACACATGGTTATCAAATTTATCTTTAAAATAATATATTATATTATTTTAAGTATTTTTAAATCATTCAATTTTTTTATATTAAAATAATTAATAATAATTATAATGGAACTTAAAACAAAATTAAAAGGACACTATACCGTCCATTTTTAAGTTGTTTAATGTAGGTAATTTTTAAAAAGTTTTTTGAATAATGAAAATTTAACAATTAAAAAATGTTAAAATACATTTTAAAAGTAATCTTAAAATAGTCTCATATCTGTACCACTTTTTATTGTTTTGTAATCACATTTGTTCAAAAATTACTTGTGGCTTTCTAATCACAGTTTGATCAAAAATTATCATAAAAGAGAAATAATTACATTAAATAAAAGATGAAAACTTAAACTAAGACTGGTCATAGAGTTTTTGTTTAAGTAGTATATATTTAAACATCTAAAAATTATGATTAATAAACGTCAAAATACTAAACTTTCAAATTTAAAAAAAAAAATTCTCATATTAAATTAATCATATTTCATTCAATTAATTACAAATTTTATTAAAAAAAGTAATCATATTCTGTTTAAATTTTGAATCTACAATAACTAAGAGTAACTATGTTGTACTTAGACTGTGAGAACATGTTTTAATGCTTCTAAAACACATGTAAGTGTTCTTAAATAATACATTTATACTTTTATGAAAAATAATCTGGAAAAGTATCTAAAAAATAAATATACAAATATAACTAGAACTCAGATTAATGCTCTATAAAGTCTATAAAAATGCATTAAAAAAATGAATTTTTTTCTAAAAACGTCAAAACCACCTTTAAAATTGTTTAAATTACTTAAGGAGGTACTTTTTTAAAACTAAAATATATACATAAATGTTAAATTGTAAGTGAAAAATATATTTTATGTAAAATAATTTTAAAAATATATTACGTAAAATAAAAATAAATAATAATAATAGTAAACTCGTTATAAATGATCTAAAACTACAAAAAACGACACTAAAATGGCAAAAAATAAAAAAATTCAAAAAATGCAATTAACAATAAGATCAGTAGTTGATGGCGACGTGTTTTTGTTGGCTTCAATCATATGATGTCAACTGGTGGTTCCCCCACCAAGTCGACCGTTTAATAAAAGACATGGCAAGTGTATCAACTGTGACGTACAAAATAATACGCTACATTGCTCCACGCGCCAGTCACCAAGTAGACATAATGCATTTTAAATTATGTGTTTACTTAAGTTGTCAAAACTATAATGATACAAAGTTCCCGTATACGGTGGTGTGTGAGGCAAAAGCACAGAACAAAGCCACGCCCCTGCGCACAAGTTGGCTGCCGACTACTGATCTCATTTTGAATAGAGTATAGATTCATATTTTATTAAATCATATTCCTAGCTAGGAAAGCATCACCTAAGATGTTCCAAAAATAAAATATGCAAAGTCATCAATATCCTAATTTTAACTTATAATTTTTTTATTTTATATTATATTTTATTTTATTAGGTGTGTACAGACTTGTGTACGCACATTTTTGAGTGCCATTGAGTACAATTTTGTGTTTAAATATCACACGTAATAAATAAATACTAATGATATGCTCATTAATGCTTTTTAATTTATACTTACACATTTTTTTCACTAGTATGTCAGGACATCTAAAATTATTATAAAAAATGTTATCAACACAATGATTAATTTGAGGAAACAATTACAAATTTAATTGTATAAAAATATTATTCCCATCTGCATAAAATATTATTATTGATAATGATTGGTGCGGAGACATAATTGCACTTGCCGAATATTTTATTATATTATTATGTTTATTGTTTTTACCATTACAATTCATTTTTACTAATTTTGTAGAGTAAAAGTAATAATGAATTTAATTCATAGATAATTTTGATACACCTTTGATTTTTAAAATTTTTAAATTCCCCAGTTTTTTTTCTATAAATACAAAAAAAAAACATTTAAATATCAATATTGTCCATCCATTAGTCTTTACATATTAGGTCAAGTTGGGTAAGTATTGGGGAAAGTAGCTAATCAAGTCCTATAAATTATAAAAATATGATTTAACTAAATTCGACATTGTATTCTTCTTCTTCTTAATGTGCCGATTCGTTTCGGATGTTGGCGATCATCATTGATATACGAGTTTTATTAGTTGCACTCCGGAATAGTTCTACTGAATTTTTATCGAACCATGTTCTCAGGTTGGCCAGCCACGATGTTCTTCTTCCAGGAGATCTTTTGCTATCTATTTTCCCTTGTAGGATACATTGGAGAAGATCATATCTATGCTTGTTCCGCATAATATGTCCTAAGTACTGGAGTTTTCTGTATTTAACTGTTACCATTAATTCCTTTTCCTTTCTCATTCTACGCAATACCTCAATATTGGTAATTTTTTCAGTCCATGATATTCTAAAAATTCTTCTGTATAACCATAGTTCAAATGCATGTAACTTATTCGAAGTGGCTTTGGTTAGAGTCCAAGTTTCTGCACCATACAAAAGAGTTGAGAACATGTAGCATCTCAGTAATCGTATTTTTAAATGTAGAGATAGGTTGTGAATCTTGAATGACTCACTCATAGAATTAAATACATTTCTGTATTATATACATTTATATATAATAAATATTGTGATTACACAACAATAAAATATAGTACTGACACAGGTCTATTTTTAAAGTACTTTTAAAATATTTTCAATTTTAAAAATAAATATATATATATATATATTATAAAAGAATATGTACCAATAGTATTCAAAAAAGATTGTTAGTAACACAAGTTTCAATCATCAGTTAGAAACTAGTTATTACTAATAATCTTTTTTTGAATACTCTAGGCATATATTATTTTTGATAATATATATTAATTTTACTTATATCTGTACATAATATATATTGTTATTTTAATAATATATATTTTATTTTATTTTTATAAGTTTAATTTTTTGAATTAATTAATTTTTTAATTTTAAATATATTTTTAATTTGTTTGATTTTCATTTTTCTTAAAATTTCATAAAAATTGCTTGTACAAAAAAACACCCTTGAGAATCTGGCATGTGGTGTCCTTTTAAGAATTAAAATAAAATTGAGAGATATTGTTATGTAGTTTCAATACAAAATTCAAAATATTTTTCATAAATAACTTAATTCTCAATATTTAATTTGTGGATTTTTTTTTAATATGTAGTTTGTACATATTAAATTTTATTGTGATTTTATTTTTTTTAGGTGCACATGTTGGATATAGAATGTTTTTCATTCTTAAATAGAGCCTTAGAAAACGAAATTGCACCAATTGTAATAACAGCTACTAACCGTGGAGTGACATACATCCGAGGCACAAATTATAAATCACCTCATGGTGTACCACTTGATTTGCTTGATCGCATGGTTATCATTATGACTCAGCCTTATTCTGAAGAAGAACTAGAACAAATATTAAAAATAAGGTATGTTTGTTTTTATTGTCAACTTAAATATTTTTTAGTAATCAATAATTGTAATTGCAATTAAATTTCCAGAGCTGAAGAAGAAGACTGTGAAATCTCCAAAGATGCATTGGGCATTTTGGCTAAGATCAGCAAATCAACATCACTACGATATGGTATTCAGTTGATAACAACCGCGCACTTAGTGTGTAGAAAACGCAAAGCCACTGAAGTGATTGTGGATGATGTAAAAAAAGTATACAAACTGTTTTTAGATGAAGAACGTTCTACACAACTTATGAAGGAATATCAAAAAGAGTATATGTTTGACCATTACGCGATGGGAGGTTGGTGTTCACTGATTAATATATTATGTACTAATAATATGTTTAGTTATAGTTAATGTTTACTTATAGTTTTCATGTGTGCATATTATACGATTATTCTTTTAACATAAAATGCTCATTATTTGAGAATGTATTTACATTTTGGAAAATTTTAATTTTAGAAAACTTTATATTACTATACTCAGTTCCACTAAGATGACTTGCGTTCACGTACGTTGGGTATGACTAACGAGCCACTTATCGGTGTAGTTACAGTTAGTCACAGAGCGGCATATTATTATAATGATCGTCAAACCAGTATTTTTATAATCTTATTATATCATACAGGCATATTTGCCGTGACACTCCACACCATATTTACACGAGTGCATCTTAGCTAAATTATCATATTCCGTTAGGAGATATATTTAGCCAGTTTTTTCTTTGTAAAATGTATTTATTTTTATAAGGCATTAAAATTCCCAAGTTTTAATTTTAGCTAAAAATATATATTTTTTTTTAAGAAAATTGCCTATATCGAAATATAGGTGAAATCTTAATCTTTTATTATGTACCTATTGTACTTTTATTTAAAAAGTATTTGTTTATATAGCAAATTATATATATTCAGTCAGAAATATATACCAGTAAATAGTAAATTCCAAAATTTGTGTAAATATTAAATAATCATAATTCCACATTAGAAATTGGGTATGTATATAGATAGCAGAATCGTAAAGATGGTTTTATATTGTAAGTTAAATAACTTTTAACTTACTTGATTTAATAGGAGATTTAGATTAACTTTTTACTACCTACATACATTTCTGAGTAAAATATTTTTCTTTGATTTATTTAATTATTTTGCCATACTAAGCCACTAAGCGCTAACTCTAATTTTGTTTTAATTTGAATTAATATCATAGTTTTATTATTTATTAGGAGGTGGTTTACATTTTACATCAGATTAGATAAATTAAAAATTGCACAGATTTTATCATGAATATAAAGTAATAACTATTATTATTATATCAAATAACAACAGAGAAATATTAGTACCTAATTTTTATTAACAGCATAGCGCGTAGATATTTGTGTGGATGGATTGTGTGTGAGTGTGTCAGCTGACGTGACAACCGAGCTCGTGGTGTCTTATGGTAGACAATATACTTCGATCCAAAACTAACATAATTCGGTTGTTCATGCACAAGTCATCTTATTTGGAATATAGTATATATTTGTGAATATTTTAGTAGTCTAATTTCTAATTTTTTTTAAACTATTTCCAATGTTCCCTAATTAACTATTAATTTTTTACTTATTTTTAACCTCTATTTTTAATTTCAGAAACATATTTTTAAAATTAAGTTTAATGTTTAGAATTTTAATTAAGTAAAAGTCAAGTTGTTGTATATATATGCATATATCTCTACCAATTTGGAAAAAAACAAATTAAATGAATTTAGTTCAAAATTGTTTACTTAACTACTTAACTAAAATATGGTCAGTTCACACGCACTATTCTACTAAATTACTAACATAAGTCAAGATCACATTGCTAGTGCACTAATAAAGACATTTAAAATATGAATTAGTTCAAAATAATTTAATCGAACAAAGTTCAGAAACAAATTAATTTATTTTTAAATATGCATATGAGTTCATGAGTAAATGAACCTAAGTTCATTTAAAAAATGAATTGTTCAAAAATATTTTAAATATTTCAATAATTTTTTATCAATTTTAATTAAATAATTATCATTGATTTCACTTAATTTAAATGATTAAATATTTTTATCAAATAAAATGAAGACATTTCATAAAAATTGCATGGAAAAAATCATTATTAAAATAATGTAATATTGTAACAATGTAAATAATTATTGAACTTTTTAAGCAAATTAAGTTAAAGTTTGTTAAAAATATGAAATAAATTCAAAAATAGTTAATACAGACAAAAATTTAAATTTTTTTCGCTGCGTTCATGCATTTTGAATTAGTTTATTTTAACTAGTTCATTTCAAGATCTGACCTACTATTTTTCCCACTCATTATTCTACTAATTTCTCAAGTAACTGATAGAGGAGAGTATTGTTGAGGTAAAAACTCTCATTCGTGTCATCGTACAAAAGTTATATATGAATAATATAATATATGTCGTAGTCATGGTTTCAAATTTTTAAATAAATTCTTAACTATTTAATTATAATTTTTATATACATGTTTTGATGATAACCTCATACGCAGCTTCTCAGTTTATTTGTGTAGTCTTTATAACAAATGATCCAAATGCATTCATACTTTTCCTATAATTCCACTAATGCTTTTGTAATTATATTAAGTCCATTTGATTTTTAATCATTCGATTTTTCACCAAAATATTAAACAGTGTTAAAAATTAAATAAATAAATTGTACACAGGTATTAAAATTATTAAACATAAAAGTTGCACATGAACCACATGATAATATGAACGCATGTGTCTGTTGGTGAAATTTTACTCTACTCTACCTATCTAAACCTATAAATTACAATTTACACTAGTAGGGTAGAGTGGTTTTAATAATAATTATGTACCCCAGTGTTTTATAAACTAAATTTTATAATATAAATATTTACTACTGATGGACTAACTTCCATTTACCTCTTGTGCCTAATATTGTTTATTTTCATTTTTTGATTAGGTCTTTTTATGTTTTAGTACATTCATACTAAAGTCGACTGGGATACATATGTACTCTATGCAAATATTGGTGTTATACATTTTTATATAGACGATTTATGTGTTTATAAAAAAAATTAAATAAAATTTTTTTTTTGTTTTATTCATGCTTTAATACATGTCTATAATTTTATTATATTTATATAAACAAAAAAATTTTAAATTTGATTTCTTTAAAAAATAGGATTCAAAATGAAAATAGATTCTAAATAAATTTGTATTTATAATTTTTATATACAAATTCTTTAAAAATAATCAACAAGATTTTTTCTTGAAAGCATTAAAAATTATCCTATTCTAGAAGAGTGTTGTAATATGACGTGCTTAGTAAAATAAATAATAAAAATTTGATAAGCTATTGAGTAAAATTTACAGTGGGGTATGAGTGTACCCCACTCGACTACTGTTGTTTTAAAATATTATGCAACTAATGATAACTTAAAAATCAAACTTTGATACTTAATTAGGATACATTGGAAAGGATAATTAATATATTCATATTTATAGTAATACTATATTAAAAGTTTTTAAAAACAAAATTTTTCAAAATGTAAATACTTTTCCAATTGATGAGTTTTTTATGTTAAAAAATTGTTCTGTACAATTTCAAAATTAGCATATAAATATTGATATCTTTTTTTTTTTTTATGGCAGATACAGAAGATGCAGAAAATGCTGATGAATCAATGGAAACACAAAGTCCAAATGATAGAACATAATTACATAATTTTATAGGAAGTATAAAAGTGTCATGGTTTTGTAATTAAAGAAAAACTTAAATCATATTGACGAATGAATATTATGTTTTCTTAAAGTTTTTGTATTTTTCTTTTTCGAGAATGATTTATTGTGATATTTTCATATTTCATTACTCTTTTTATATAAATAATTAGTATCGAATATATTAATTATGTAAAAATAAACCTCAGTATAATAATTAATAAGAGTTTAATAATGATTTGATGATTGAAAATTGTACTTCTATATTGCGTTTCATGAGAGATTATCCATGTTCACGTTTACGTATATAAAATGTTTTAATGTGGTTCTTTTCGAGTTTTCCTCTCTTAATGTCACATCTCTGTGCACTACCCATTTATAAGTGTTTTTACAAATTTTAACTTACAGGATCAAAATATATAATGATGTTTTTAACAAAGATAATAATTATTGTGTGTTATCACTACTATCTACTGTTATATGAGTTAAAAAAAAAAACACTACTAGCTGTTATAACAGTATAATTTTCAGAGGTGTTATATGAAAGATCGTTTTCTATGTCACTACAACACTTAAAAATATTGGTCATAGTTTTATCTATAATCTATAATTCAGTAGGTACCTATAAACATAGTATAGAACGGTTATCAAATAGCCAATAGGTATCAAATAGTATAGGTAAATACAAATAGGTATAGTATGTATGGTATAAGTTAATAAATAAATGAAACCAAAATAAGTTTATTATAAATACATTTGTATTCTACTGATCAAAATATACTTATATTTTTTTTTTAATATTATATATTGTTATAGCAACTAATACTGCTTTATGAATGTATAAATAGGAATGCACACCACTGCTATAGCAGTGATTATCTGAGAATATATATATTTTCAAAAGAATATTTTACTGTCCACGGATGTATTAAGAGTATAAAAAACCTAGAAAAACATGTAAAAGTTATTCCAATAGTACGACTTGCAAAGTTATTTTAGAGTAAAATAATTATTTTCAAAATATAGATGAGAAGTGTATAGTGAAATATAAGAGTCTAAATTTTGATTAAGTATTTCAAATAGCTTACAACCGTTTTTGATAATTTATTGTAAAAGATTAAAAAAATAGTCGTAGTTAGTTATTAAAATGAAAATATTATAAATCGGGCTTCTTACATCCCACTATACACTTCTATGTAATTTTGATAATTAGTACTTTTACTCTGAAGTCACTCAGTAAGCTGTATTATTGGAACAACTTTGACATGTTTTTCCGTAAAAATCAATTAAGTACATTATTTGTATCGCCATGTGTTTCTCTAGTAATTAATAGCAACTTTCAATATACAATTCATATACTATTAACCCATAAAATTCAATGTGGCATAGATAAACCAGCTGTAAGGTGAAACTTAAAAAGTTAAATTTTTTACTATTTAGCCCTCTTTTAATAAAAATAAACATATATTATAAAAAATAACAATATATATTATATAGGTACGTTATATTATTTTTTATAATATATATTTGTTTTTATAAAAGTATTGAATTTTTTAAATTAATTAATTTTTAAATATTTATTATAGAATGTATTCAGTTTAAAATACGGGTTTAAAAAAAAAATTCATAAGTTTTCAGTGTTTTATTACAACTATAATAATTTTCGAAACAAATTCCAAACACTATACACCAAATTTAACTTTAAAATATATTATATGCACACGAAATTTTAATTCCTCAATGAAACCTGTAAAATCCGTCATGTTATTTTATCTCTGCTTCTAATTTAAGTTTTAAATATTTGTAGATACTAGGTATTATCATTGATTATATATTACTATAGATTGGCCAGCCATATATAAAATTGTACTCGTGTCGAGTGACAGATACTCCCTTTAAGCGCTGTGTTCTCTTGTTAGTTATGGCGAATGGCATAGAGTACGCAAGTAGAAAATTGTTATGTTCGTATATTCTTTTGTTTTATTATTATTTTTATACTGTTCATGCTTCATATGTTTTGATTAATTTTAATTATACCTATTCATTAAACGAATTTGTTGTGTCAAACCCAAACAACAAACCGCCAAGTTACCATCGAAGTAAGTCATATTTTAAGTTTTAGGTACTTAGGTATGAAATACCTTTCTTTTGGAATAATTAATTTATATTATTAGGTATATTATAATAAATTAATAAAACCATTTCACATCCATACATTATAAGACAAATATATATTATTATGTACCTAGTAAACACTGTGTTTTTATCAGATTGGAAATTTGTCAGTTTTCCATCTCAATTATTAAATATATAGGTACATTTTATGGTATAGAGTAAGAATATGTGTAGATTTATGGTCAAGACAATTTGTTTGTTAATTAATAACAGGCAGACGACAACACACTCATTGATGACAATTTATCGTGAGTATATTATAATATTAGATATATTATAATAAATACATTTAATAGTTGAGATATTTAGCCTCTAACATAGAATGTTTATTTGGCTGTATACATCAATGATATAATATATACATTATACATATAGGTATATCAAGTGCTTAATTTTTTTTTTTAAATATTAAATAATGAATTTGTTTTGTTACTATCATTATTGAATTAATTATATAAACAATATATTTCTTTCAATTTTTTATTTCATTATATACTCATATATATTGCTGTAAATCATTAATTTCTATTGAATAATTTTCTGAAATTAAATTCTTTAAACTCTATACGTTTTAAATGTAAATAAAAACAGTTTCCAAAATTTATATAACTAATTTTAATATTATTATTTGTGTAATTCCAGAGTCAATGAGAATTTTATTAAATAGGTACTACAACCAATATAAAAACTCATTTCAAGTTGGTTGAAACATCAAGAATAACTTTTTATGCTGACGTACCAAAATAACTGTAGGTGAAATAAGTAACGTAAAAAAAATTTTATTGCCTAAAATATTCCAAAATAGGTAATGAGTAGGGAAATATAGAATATATAGTATACAAGTATATAGTAGGAAGTATATAGTATAGAAGCTAAATTAGATAAAACATACACAAAAAAATCTAAAATTGCAAACAAAAATATTAATATCCACGAAGAAATCAACAGGAGAATAACAGCGGGAAATAGGTGCTATTTTGCACTTAAACCAATATTCAAATCAAAACTATTATCCAAAAATACAAAACTAAGGCTATATAAAGTGCTCATCAGACCCATAGTCCTATATGCATGTGGAGCGTGGGCGTCAACAAAGTCGGACGAAAAACGACTAATAGTATTTGAAAGAAAAATACTACGTAGAATCTATGGCCCCAAAAGAAACGAAGAGGAGAACACATACAAACGAAGAACAAATGAAGAGCTTAGAGCAGTATTCGGTGGGCCAGATATGGTGGGAATACTGAAGAGTAGAAGATTAAGCTGGGCTGGCCACGTTTGGAGAGCAGAAGGCCAAATTTTACGTCAGGTCACAATGTGGAGACCGGACAGGAAACGACCGAGAGGACGGCCAAGACAGCGGTAGATTGATAGAGTTAAAGAAGACCTCAAGCTCCTAGAAATAAGGATGGAGAGCAACTAGCTAAGGATAGGGAAGCATGGAGAGGCGTAGTGGAAGCGGCGATGGGCCTACAAGGTCTGAATTAAGCAAAAAAAAAAAAAAAGAAAAAAAAACACCAATTTTATTTTGCATAATTTTAACTTTGTAAACCTCTTTTGCATATTTGTAAATTTTAAATACATATTTTGGGGGTTTTTGTGTACATAAATCCGTTTCTTAATCATAAGCATACAATATTTGTACGTTATTTTTTTTACACAAAATACACTTATGTTATTATTATATTTAATTATAGGGTAATTTATCTCTAAAATAATTTTTTAATAGTTTATTTGTTTTTCGTGGACTTATGTTTACTATTGAATATCATTATTAGGACATCCAGTAAGTAACTCATATGATGTGTAAACGTCTAGGAAAAACGGCTTAGAAATTTTAACCGGACCGGGAATTAAACACGGGCTTCTCGCTCACTGCCTACTGGGCGATTAATCTACCAGTAGGCTACTCGCGTACTCCTCTCATCACCGAATTTCCGAGCGTTTATAACCATAAACATATAAATATTTATATGTCTATGTTTATAACTGGTAGTTATATTATAATTATTTAATAAAATACTATGCATACCGTTCTTCCAACAGTTATATCGAAAAAAACAACAGGATTTTGGGGGTTTCTTAATTGACTTTGAATTTGATTCCAGGTCGGCATTATTTAGCTTTTACTTGTAAAATCAGAATACAAAGTTTTATTTGAACATTTACTTATTAGTATACAATAATTATACGACTATAGAAAACGAAGAACAGAAGCAATATGTACTAAAATATTTTTATTCTGTAATATTATATCGAAAAACTACAATAAAGCTCAATTCATAAACATAAACACGGCAGACTTATGATAAAATAACAAAATTCAACAAACATAACCACAGAATAGATTAACTACAATCGTAGAACCAAATAACCTAACCACGTAATCATCGACATTTCTATAATAATGGAACATAATATTTATTAATAACAAGTACAAAAATAACATAAAAAAAGTTTCAAAATATCATATATATAGTTTTTTTTGTACCTAGTTTTATATTATTTATTTGTGTATAGGTATAAGTATTTTAAATTAATAATTATATTTAAATTATTATTTTTTAATTTGGGAACCAAATGTCCGTTTTTACTTATGAAGGTGATGATAATCTCCTATACCATGATAATAACGTGATCTGTGATAATATTATGCTAAATCTATAACCATGCTCATTATAATATAGTCATTTCCAGTAGATAAAAATATTTATGAAAAAACGATTTTATATTACTTAAATCAAATTTATTGACATATTTTATACTTTTTTAATAATATTTATGTATATATTTACATTAAATTATTTCACAGCATTTTTCATTTAATCATTGGTCTTGATTTAAATCATTTTGTTATATCATCCTTACAATTTTATGAACATGAACGTGGATAAGTCGAATTTTTCATTACCATTAATAATTTTAAACAATAAGCAAATATTATTAAATTGTAAGTCTTTCGAAATATCAATATACCTATAAGAATAAGTTAAATTAATTAAGAACAAGTATTTCCAAATGATAATTTGAATTCAATTATATACCTACTTGCATTGTATTTTTTTTTTTTTTACACAGGCACTGTTACTCCTGAAAACTTAAATCAAAACATTGATAGTAATGATCTAAGAATTTCATCTAATAATTTGAAGTTACAATCTGATTATGTATCAGATCATAATGTGCCTCTCATTAGGAAAAATCTAAAGAAGAAGGGGAAAATACGCTTTAAATGTTTACATTGTGATTACTTAACATTTAGAAAACAAAATTTAGTTGGGCATCTTAGGCAAAAACATGAAGTATCTACCTTAATAAATAATGTTATAATTACTTTTTACTATTCATTTTATATTTTTAGAATAGAAAACAGCTAGAAAACAATGTTAATTATAATTCTTCAAATACAGTAAGAACACTTGAAGTATTTGCATGTTCATTATGTAAAATGACTTTTAACACTTTGGACGAATGTAAAACACATTTTGCAGAGGTACTTCATACACATATTTTATATCGATAAAAATATTGTATTTGTGTTTTGTACTTTAGATCACTTTGTTCCCTTCATTCATCTCCTTCCTTAAGAATAACCTTTGTTATTCATACCTACATAATGAGAAAAACTCATTAGATAAAATTAAATATAATATTTGTTTTAAAATTATATGAGGTTGATTTTTAACTAATATTTAACCATAAACAAAACATACAAATTCAATTTATATTTAATCATTTAAGTATATATTTTGATCATTTTTAGCATTCAATTAATACTTCTAAAGATAATCAAAATAAAGTACAAGAAAGCAGTTATAAAAGTATTCAGTTAAATAAAACAAGTTTTGAAGATATTGAATATGTGTCTAAGTAAGAAGTTTCATATTAATTTGAATACATTATGATTTATTTACATTAAAGAAAAATTAAAAATTTGAAACTCATTTTAGGTGTGAGCATTGTAAACGGAAATTTCGATCAGAAAATTCAAAAATACTTCATTTGTTATGTCACCAAAATGATAGTAAAGATTACAAATGTAGTGAAAAGAATTGTGATTTTATAGCACCAAGATGGAATGCCTGTCGTACACATTTATGGAAGACTCATAAAATTGACATTGATATGTTTAGCTGTCAAGTATGTTTATCTTGATGATTATTTTATTTTATTTATTTTATTACAAAACGGGCCATGTCCCAAGGTACAGAAAAATATATACATAATAATAATAATAGGAAAATACTTATAAATTACATTAACATAAGGACAATGTTACAATTTTACAATTTATTAAGAAAAATAAAACGATAGGTCCTCATTAGCAATACTTATAATATTATTTATAATATATTTATATTATAAATATAATATTTATATATATTAATATATATTGTTATAATATTATTGTAACAAATTTTAATATGAACTTAGACTTATATAGACGTATATCACCCTATAAATTACTTAAGTTTTAATATTATTAGACAAATTGAACCCAACCATAATAAAATTCAACTGAAAGAACTCCTGCAACGAACTGAATTCATGTTAAATAGTATTGAAATAGACTAGATTAATTTGTTATATGTATACATATAAATGAGCACAAATTATATAGCAAGCTTTTACAAGCTATTAAATTAGGTTGCCAATTGGATCAATATAAAAGCACAAAATCAATCATGGTGTTTAATAACTAATATTTATAAAATAAGCAAAACATTTTTAATAATATACATATAATACGGTTAATGTTTATATTATAAAATCTCCATATAATATCGATCCTTATTATAACTTTTAAAAAGTGTACAGGTCAAAGTATTTTTATTATTATGCATACAAATACCGAACTGAAATTCATTAAAATTTGATTCGAACTTTACTAAACCAATCATAAGTACATTTTTTTGCGTATATTATCTGAATCTAACTGGATTTATTGGCTTTAATCCATTCCATTGTGGACTAATACAGGACTAGACCATGAGAATAAATATATCTAATATACCTATGAATAAATCTCAAAATCACTCATTAAGGGATGCATTTCTATATCAGTACATTTATGTTAAACTATAATAAAAATTATATCTGTAAAAAAATCCTGGTTGTATCTTTTTACAATTTTAGTTAGTACATTATCGGTTTAAGTAAATATATATATATAATATATAATATATATAATATTATACAGTTCATTAATTATTAAAAATTTAATATCGCATTATGTAAGAAACCTGAAGATTTATTTTTAACGCAAAAGGTACTAATAATTTTACTACAAACTACTATCCTTTGAGGCAATGAAATGAAGAGAAAAAAAATGCGTTGCAAGTTATAACCTTTTAAAATAAAAACTTAACAAGTTGCGACAAATATGATGGGTAAAGCGAAAAAATGTAAACTAGTTATTAGTAAATTGTGTAAACCTCGTTGGTTTATAAATATTAAAAGCCTTCTATAAATATGAAAATAAATCTAAGTAAAGCATAGATGACATTATTAAGAAAACGCCGCACCAATAATTTTTAACGATGAAAACACGTTCGTTACAAAATAAATGACACAGCATTAAAAAATTATTTTACAGCAAAATAACTTATTATAAAATTGACACAGAACAAAAATTAGGAAACGCTGTTGTCGGCGTTATTTGAAGTATTATTTATTAAAAAATCAATGAGACATAAATAAATATATTGCGCTTTTCTCACACTTTAGTTATCCTGATTGAAAGCTATATAGTGTAAGAATTAAGGAGATTATTAGGGGAATTTACGAGAAAAAAATACTTCTATCTCATTAAATTATACCATGTTTAATAATTATTTCATATTTGTTATAATACATATTAATAATTTCATTGAATAAATAAAAGTATTTCCAAGTATTGAAAATTAATATTTCATAATTATTCCCTCCCAACTATAGCAGTCTCTCTTTCACTCATTATTGGTTCTACGTTTCATTTCTGAAGATAAACTTATAGTTAATATAAGTATATTTAATAAATGTAAAACTTGGGTTTTTATGTTTCTGATAGTCAGGTTTATATCTAAAAAGTTGTAAGACCCCAATGAAACTGTCTCTTAAATATTATAATCATCTAATCAAGTAAAATTTTATAATAAATATATGACTCTAACACCACTTTAAAATGCCTTTTTGTTTATTTGTATATTATTATTTATAATATGTTGTTAAATATATATTCTGATTACATAACAAAAAGTGGTACTCTTATTGAATTACTTATAAATTAATTTTAAAATGTAATTAATTATTTTAAAACGTTAAATTTTCTATATTATGACTACTAAGCACATAATGTATACATTGTAAATCAATCGGGACATTGGAAATGGAAAACATCTACATTTCTTTGTTACGTATATATATATAATAGAAAAAAATAGAAAATTACAATATCCAATCCCTTAATAATATTCGTTTAAAATAAATACACGTATTCATTTCCTCCTTCACCCCTAAATTAGAACTTTAAATGAGTAATATTAATAATAAATTTATTTGAAAGAAATTTCATTTTGGCCAATGGCCGACCTTTTATGCATCAATATTTGTTATGTTATTGTACATTTATCAAGTTAGAAGGACTTTAAAAAGGATAGTTCTCTTTAAGTTTTAAATATTTACATAGAAACAACTGAATTTTACGTACAGACAATTGGCCAAAGTCGAATTTGGAGGCTGCCGTATCTCCGGATAATTCCATGAATATTGACGCATAAAGGACCGAATTTTGTACACATAGAATCACAAATAATTAACCTAAGCAAAATTTTTTAGTTATAACTTATAATTTGGCAGGGGGTATAGAAATGAATAAGACATAAATATACATTAATATATTGTGGAAAGGAATTTTCCTTTGAAGAATATAATTCACGAAAGGGGCATGCATTATTTACTCGTTAAATAGGTTTTTAACTATTATCGTGTTAAATTTCAAATGATTAGGGACAAGTAAAATGTAACGCTTGGGAGTGACAAGTACAGAGAAAGAGCTAATAGTTGTATAACGTGTAACGAACCATAGAGCGGATTAAAATAATTGGCGAATTCCATTATAAGCCATCTATCACCCGCGAATACTCGACAGACGTTTTTTTATTCATTTCGAAAATTCTCTAATAATGTGGCGCAGACGATTTTAATTCCAATAATAATAACCCGAAGAATTCCGGGCGCCACAGGATGTATGTTTTCCATCCCGATGGGCGCCGTCTCGCATAAGTTTTTTGAATAAAATATTATAAAAATAAATGATTCGTTTGAGCCTAGGTGACAGGACGAAACTGCGGATTTCCTTAAGCAGGGATATTGCAGTGTTAAGATTATTATTTTTCTTAATTTATATTATTTTAATAACCAAAAGCAATTATCGCGTTCGAAAAACAATTTTATAAATGGATTTAGGGATTTAGAGTATTTATAAAAATGTTACAGTGTCTTAAAGTTATGATAAGAACCTACAGTGTCTAAATAAAAAAAAAAAAACTATTCATCAAGTACTTTGAAATATATAAATAGATATCGTTTGAATATATTATATGGTTAAATTAAGTTTGTATTTAAATCTCAAGGCTTAAATATACAAAAATACAAATATTGTATCACAAAATTTTTAAATATTATTGAATAATTATTGTAAAAAAAAAATTTCATTTATTTGAAATTATAAAAATACATTTTGTAAAATGAAAATTAGATTTTTTGTATTTGGTGTTCTTATATCTATAATTTATTAATAATTGAATACTATATAACTGTATTATATAGATATTATTATTTTTATTATTATTCAATATTATTAACAAATAGGTATAGTATAAGTATTAATAAAAGTCTAAAACTAAAAACTATAGAAATATATTTTTTCAGTAACGAAGTACCGAAAATCTAGTTTCTTATTAAACAAATTGAGAATACTCTGCGAACATGCTATATATAATAAATAATATATATTCCCGTTTTCTAAGCGTATTTAAACGATAAACTATAATTCCATACACAATCTGTAAATCAATAAAATCAAATACTGACATTGATAACCACAACAACGAATTACAATTAAACGTATATATTATTAAGAAAAACATGACTAAACTTATATTTATATACACGAAATCTGTATATATCTATCGTACATTTTAAATTCTGAGAGTAGCAATGAATGTATGGTTTTACGATGTTGTGTTTTTTTCTTATTTTTTTTTTCACGTCTGTACCCCAAAATTATATAAGAATAAATTCTACAATCATAAGTAGCAATATTTTCTGGTAACAAATAGTTGGTACTTTAAAGAGGTCATTTTTAGATTTTTAATTTTTTTTTTTTATAAATGCGTAAAAAAGACGATCACAAAATTACCATAAAAATGAGCACACGATTGTGGTATAAGTCTTCATAACTCCAAATATATTGATGCCAGTGGTATGAAATTTTCACCACAAACGTATATACGTAAAGTATTTATACAAACAATTTTTAAAGTTATTACTAATTTTTAGGCTTTCTATAGCAATATGCAAATTTGAGAGATGGAATTAAAAATATTAGTTTTTAAGACCTTAAAATTTAATATAGTGTTAAATAGATACTTATAATATTTTTAACTAGCTATTAAAATTTGTTTTTTATATATATTTAATTCATTCGACATTTTGGTATAAAACGTGTTCGAATTTTGGGGAAATAATGGATGTATAACCTTATATTTTTACCAAATACGTATATTAGCACGTTATGAAGAGAAAAAAATTTGGGAAATATTTACTAATTTTTTGGCTACTAATAGCAACAATTTTCAATTTTAAGTTATTTAATTCATAAAAGTACAATTTTTTTACTTTACAAGATAATTCGATTTCTTTTTTTTTTTTTTGATCAAAATAATAATGGTTATGTCAGAATTTAGCTATTGGATTTATTTTTAAAGTTGTACCAAATTTAAATTTAGTGATTTTACCATATTTGTTTAAAAGGTTTATTTTTTATATTATATTTTGTGTTTTAAATACCAAAGATTCGCTCAGAATCGTTTTTTTAGAAAGGAATGATTTTATCATTGCTTTCAAATTCAATATACCCGTCATCATTATCCTACCCAACGTGTGAAGTGCTTCCCAGTTTTCTTCAGTTTCTTCTGAAAATTTTTGACAAAAATTATTTATTCAAACTATATTGGAACTATCGTCATTGAATAAAAAGAAGTTAAATAAACTTCTAATTGGGTCATAAATGATTGTATTTAAAATACTATATTATTATATTATATAGGTTTTTATTAAAACTTCGCAGGTTTTTTGATTATATCAAATTAAAATTAGATAATTACTAAAATTATTTTTTTAAATTACTTCAATATTTTAAATATTTGGTGGTGATCAAATAAATAAGGCAATCTCGTTAAAATATTTACTATAAACATTTGTAAATATATCTCATGTCATTTCAAATTTCAAATCCGTTCCCCAAATAATTTCAATATTTAAATATGGGCTCTTTTTGCATTTTCATAAGGGCTATTTAATCAATTTATATATATTTTATATTATTTTAGTTATTTCGAATAATCTACAGAGAGTGTGAAAATTTAGAATACAGCTATTACGTCTAATATTTAGTAGTTAAATATCGAAGTAAATTTATATAAAAAAAAAAAAAAAACAAGTTCTGTTCTACACGTTTTATCGTTTATACAGTAAACATAAACTGATATACACACAAACGCTGAAGTTGAGGTGGAAAAATTCAATAAAAAAAAAAAAAAAAAAACGTTATATCCAGTAGCACTGTTGTCGTCTATGTTTATTGCTTATAAACACCAAATATCTCTCAAAATGACACGTCTGTTCTCCACCGGAATAATATTAAAACATATTAGGTAGGTATACCTATATTATGATAAATAATAAAATGTTAATATAGAGCCGAGGTACTAAAACTTTTCATGGTATAACCAACTTTGGAAAAACATGAAATTTTCGTGAGATTTTTCTATACGGAGACTTTCTTTTTTTCATCAGCTGTTCAACTAATATTTTAGGAATATATTATATATGAACAATATAATGTTAAAGTGCGATTGTTATTCTTCCTATCTAATTGAAAAAGTTATAATTTTCATCAATTTTCACGACTAGCTATCGTATGAGACTGTGATTATTTTTTTTTTTTTCAGACATGATTTAATGCACAAAAAAGTATGATGCTTTTTGAAAATTGATTATTATTTCAATTATTTTTTTATTCTTATATATTATAAATTATATGATCAAATTTTAATCTATATAAGTGTTAATTGTATGCAATTTGTATATTTTGAAACAGGTGAACGTATATATTTGCTATTAGTTCGCTTTAAGTTGTCGAAAGAAAGCGTATAATTTTCATATTTTGTGCAGGTTACAGAGCAAAGAATTGAATTTTGAGCACTAATTTTCTTTTAAATCGATATACAATATATCATGTGTATAGAATAAGTTAAGCATTGCGCGTTTCCCATCAGACCTCAGTCCGAGCGTGGTGGTAGACAGTTAAACTTGGCATTGATAAATTAGAATTTATGTGCGAACACAGACGATCTCTAATATAATGTACCTAGTAGGCATATTAAATTATAACTTTTTTATACGAGTATTTAGCTCAATATATTATATTAATTCAAATGCGTTATGATAAAATATTATAAATATCTATTTTTGAATCATTGGATTTATCTTAGATGCATTTTATTAGGAGTGGATCGGTATTGTTTTTCCATTGCCGAAGGAATCACTGTTTTAGAAATCTCTATTCTAGAATGGTGAGAACATTTTCAAATATATTGTATTGCACATAATATACGATTGCTGCAATGTATGTAATATGAGGATGATAAATATAGATAGCCGCCGAGTTGTCGTTATAATAATATGTCTGTGGGGCAATTTACACTAGTTTTTTCCAAATCGAAATAAGCATAGACTGCAGGCGATTCCTGAGATGCGGAATAGAGGTCGAGGCTTAAGAGGATTTAGGTGGATTTGAACGAACTGGCTGAGAAAAATAAGGCGCCCAGTAATACAGAAAATACAGAACAATATAGAAATTCACATATATTCGCTTTTTAACGCTCTCAGACAAAACTCAGCAGAGGTCCGTGTAATTTTGTCGTATATGTGGCAGTAAGGGCATCTTTTGCGCCAGCACATAAAAGCGGTAATGTCCGTGTCACGGACCGATAACTCACGCGCTCGAAGCCTTTTCCGCTTTAGGTCACTGCGATTTACACAAAGGCCGGCGCCGAGACGGAAAATAAAATTAAAAAGGGCGCACGACGACGGGCCCTTCTCCAACGGCCGTTATCGATTGTAGCACTAATAACTTACACGTCCGTTTACGTTTATTTTTATTGTTATTATTTATCTTACTATAAGTATCTGAGAAAAATCATTTAAATATTTATTGAAACATAGTCTTTTCATTGATTTTATTGTGTATTCGTAGTTGTATCTAAATATATTTACAGTAATATTTTTCAATAAAAAAAAAAAAAAAGCAATTGGAAATTGTTTATATCTGACTTTAGTACGAATATTTTATCACCATGTCAAAATAAATGATTATTATAAATCTTAAGTAATTATTGGAGAATAATATAATACGTATTTTTAATTACAGAGATGACACAAAAATCATTACACGTTCCTTTACACAACCTGGGGGGGGGAGGCAAGTTCTAATTATATTTATAATAATATATACCTAACGTATATAATATATAATCGATACATCCTCTCTTTTAGATTCTTCCAATATTATACTTTAAGTTATTTTTGAATTTCGTATGGGTAAATGCGTAGACTCTTAAAAATAACTGTACATCTGTCAGGTTATTTATGGTTTTAATTCAATGAAAAATATAAGTGTCATTCCGTACCTTCCACTACATTGGGGCAAACAAATATAAAAATGGACGACTGGGCGTCACATGGTGAATTATTTAACGAGTTACATGGAGAAATATAATCAGTAAATTTCATAAGGCTACCCGACAAATTGAAACTAACATAAATAGTATGGGTTCTGTTATTTTATGTACAGGATTACAACGTATATACGTAAAACATATTATGGAAAATAAGCTATATCAAATATTATGCAAGTGTAATTATTTTTCTGCGTACATAATAATATAGTCCTTCGTTGTGTTGAAAAAGCAACGAGGTAAATAATATATAATAATATAATGTAAAGTACAGGAATAAGGATATATATTAATTGAAATAATATATAGGTAGTATATCAGCAAACATTGCTAATAAATTTAAAAAAAACGGTTTCCTCGTTTACATTGATATTCTTTTTTCAAAAATATCACGCAGGTATACCTCCTAGGTAGTAATAATAACAAAGAAAATACTAAAAATAAAAAAGTTACCAATATAATACGTAAATATATATATATAGAAATTATATTGTATTATCGTCGTAAAAATATCGAAATATCACGGATTAAAAAAATGTTCTCCAGCATAATAATTAAAATATTTACCCTTTTATATTATATACCTTGTGCACACGAAAATATTTAACTATTCTAAAAATGTGTGTTAAAACGTTTGATTTTCTATAAAAAAGTGAAAATTCAATAAATAAAAAAAAATACATTATAATTATTATAAGTTATTAGAATAATTATTATGAAATTACTTGAATTAAAGGTAATTTAAGAAAAAAAATAATAATAACCCAGTAAAATAGGGTTAGCTTTTACAATAATATATAACAGCGTTTGGAAAGATTCGGATTGAACTTCTTTTGATTACGATACCTTATAAGTGAAACTCTTTTTTGAGTGTGACACGTGGTAAGTGTAACTTCTTTTTAATACCCAAGCTACGGGTCTAAGTTTCGTCAAATTATATGTGATCGGAATTTAATCTCGTAGACAGCAGCTAATATAGGTGGTGAATACATTCTTACGAGTGTACGTTGACGGCGGGCGCATTCCATGGAAGAAAACGGTATATTAGCCAATTATATGGACCTGTATCAACATAATAATGCCATTTTCATTGATCCGTTGTATATTGGTAAATATACAAAAACATGCATGCGATATGAATAATTAATCAAAATGAAAGACTAGATGACCACGTTAATTTTTTTAAGAATTTGAACGTCATTGCGTTCTACTTATATTAATTATTAACCCGAAACGAGTCCATTTTGTACGCATTGTACAGACTTTGGTACACGTGAACGAATTCGATTTTCAAGTGGACGTTCCGACCACTGGTTCGACTATATGGCGTCAGAAAAAGGATCAATAAAATAATAACAATATGTAATTGGGTTTTTTTTTTTAAATCAAAAACTGTTGTGACAGTGAAAAAAATTAAATTATTCAAACGTACAAACTATGCATATTTAATATTTATTCCCGCACATAATAAATTAAAAATGCGGACGTTACAATATCTAACTTATTAATACAGACTAACATTAAACCATATATTTACGCATAAATCACAACATGAAAAATTAAAATTAAAATTTGAATGAGATTTAACGTTGAAAATCATAACTTAAATGTGTCAACCCTATATGAATGTCAATGTTTGTACAATACAGATTATTCTTAAGATTAGTAAACGAATTATTATAATTGTTATTTTTTTATTCATAATATATTTTGATAATTTTATAACTACTGTTAGGATAATTTCATTACCATTTAACGACAAAATTATTCTATAAATATTTTACAATAATATATAATACCATAATCTTAATACTTTTTCAATATAATATAGGTAGCTATGACAAGAATATATTTTTTTTTAAATTAAAAATTTTAGAAATATATTTATAGGTTACATAATATAAAATTAATATACTTGTATATTTTTTTTTTTTTGTGGTGGAGAAGGGTTACAGAATGAGAGAAAAAATAATTAAAAATATTCTGTATTTAGTCTATTAATGGTCTATTGAACACAAGCGATGATGGTACTTTAAAGTGGTCATTTTTTTTTTTTTAATTTTCTTAAAGTTTTTCATAACAATGTAATAAATTTGAATTTAATAAATCTTTGAGTAAATCGTTATTATAGATATTTTAAGTTCAGTATGATTTTTCATCAGTTCCAAATTTCAAACAATACAAAAGAGTGTTTACTTATCTTTTACACTCCAATTTTAACCATTGATTTCAAATAATTACGATGATGTGTTATTGAGGTGCGCTGTACTGAAATAGAAAATTTTAGAACTTGTTTGTTACAGTAAATTAATAATATTATACGATATTATTACATTGTAAAATATGCTTTAATTTTCCACCAATAAACAATATCCAAATATTATTATGATTATCGTGTATATACATTATACATATTATTTATAGTTTAAGTAAGAAAGTCAATGTTGCGCTGATTTCAGATTAGGAAAATTCGAAGGCATTCGCCCCTAATAAAATAATACGCAACGCTATTTATTCCGAATAACTTTGTGGTATAAGACTTCAAAATTTAACGATAGGAATGTAATAAAATATTTATGCTCACGCAGTAAACTCGCACCGTACGTTCAGATATTCGTTTATACTACAGTGATTTTAACGTTACAAATATATAAATGCGATATCGTACTATAATGGATAGAAAATAAAATAAAAAGTGTTACTTGTGACGTTAAATGATCAAAAATATGTTTTCGAGTTAATGGATTTGTATAAAAAGTATCAAAATAGATAAATTTATAATTTCGGCATTTTTTTGGATCGTGAATGCAGTTTTGATCATGATCGCCAGTTTTTGAATATCGATTGAACACTGTGTAATGGTTAATTATAAAATGAATCAAAGTATTTTCTAATTTTTACTTTATTCATTGTAGAAAACACTGATATACAAAACATACAAGTGCTTTCGAATATAAACTTTGTGGGCAACTATAAGTATTCGCGGTTTATTTTTGTGTGTTTATGGGGATAAAACCAAAAACGCGGTGTTTTTCGTTAATCGGTACATAAAGTGATATATAGGTCGTCATTGGATATTTATTATTTTATACATCATAGTAATCTCGTATTTTACGTGAAGTTTTTATGACCGGTCGGTATTGTATAATTTGGAAAATTTCACAAGATATAATATAACAGTAATAGCTGTAAGTGTGAGGTATAGGTGAAATAAGTATTATTAATAATGGGTACCTACATAGTTATTTCGTTTGATTTGATTGTCCGCGATATTTTTTTCGAGAAACTAACGATCCGATTGAGTACCTAACTCATTTTATGAAACGTCTCGAGTTTAGCAGAAATCATACTATAATAATTGATAGGATTTTTCTATGAAAAAAGTATTGTAACCATTAGGTACCCAACGGAAATCGAAAACTTATTATTCAAAGTATACATATTTGTTTCGAGTAAACTGTGAATTCTGTAGACTTTCAACCGGGTATAGCCACGTTTAGCATCTATGTGAAATACCCAATCCGTGATCAACGAATCCTTACAGTATTTGGAATTTTTCTTTTTCACGGAATTTATATACCTTTGTCTCGGCAAAGTAGATACAGTAAGTTCCCGTTACAACGAACTCCAAGGGACCGAATTTTTTTTTCGTTATAACGAATTTTTCATATTCGACCGAATTTGAGGTAAATAGCAGGCCCGTATTTACATATCAAAAAATTAATTTAAAGAGAGAAATTTCGTCATTTTATTAACTACACTTATAACGAAATTACGAAAATTGTTCTTGAAATGTGAAGATTTTTCGGAGAAAATTAGATTTCAGAACATATCTGTACCTAATAATTTATAAATCAAAAGGTGGTAGGATTTTAATCTCCGTTGGATGGTTAGATGTGTAGTTTAAATTTAATTTTCATTACTTATTATATAATTACATCAGCCTTTTGAAATTCAATTAAAAAAATTAATAAATACAAAAAGGGTGAATTAAAAATATACTTGAGTATTATAAGTCGTAATAATTTAATTTAAAAATTATTTGAATTACTTTTAAACTTTTTGTATAATTTATATACATATAATAATATATACCTATTTATAATGTTTGTATAAATTAATATCTAAATCTCCAATGACGCTATTGTAAACGAATTATCGTGACCAAAATAAATAAGATATTTTTAAAATTCAATACATGTATTTATCATAAAAAATGTTATAATTTTTTAGAACATGTTCAAGTCTCTATAAGTATAGGAAATACCTACTATTATTTTGGGAATTACCACAATAGATACATCATTGTATAAAACAAATACATATTTATATATTTTTTTCTTTGTTGTCGATCTAATCAGCGTACGTTTCTGATACCTACGTTTTTATTTTAATTGAAAATTTTGACAAACTATAAAATTAGTCGATTATTGGCGTGTACACGTAAATATATATATATAGATCTTCCGTACATTACCATTATGGACTTACCATTATTAAACTAATTTTATTGTTATACATATATAATATATTATGCGGGACTTTCGGTGATGATTTTATATTGATGATTCGCTCGTGCAAAATAATTTAATCCACTATAGTTAAGTACGTTTTGGTACGCCTTGAGTTCCGTTACACCTATATATTATATCGTATTGATCAATATATTGCGTGTACGCAAATTGATTATTTTAACGTGATGAAATATTGTTTCTCCGAGAGAAAGGTTTAATCGGTGGATTTTTGTCGATCGAACAGTAGATTACGTTTTCGAGAAAAGTAATTACAAAAGTACTTTCGAGTATGCCGTTGCATTTCTTCAGAAACAAAAATAATACGTCTATTACATTTCGTTTAAAGTTTTCACTGGAAAATATATTATTACTACACTATTATTGGCATGTTCGGAGAGTAAACACAATATTTATTTAGAAATTATACTGAAATTGTATCGAATTCACGAACTGGAGTAAAAAAAAATAAATATATATATATATGAAACTGTATAAATATTGTGCATAAAATTAAATTACGATATTACAATATTATTCGAATAAAGTGTTAAAAAAATGTGTTATCTCAAAACTTATTTTTATTATCTTAAGTATTGGGTCTTGTATAAACGGTTGTGTACACAATGATGAGTTTTCGTGCTATATAATAATATAATATATATTGTGCTCCGAGAATTCGATTAAGAAATATTTCAAATTAAAAGTGTATGATATTATTATATGCCGGTACAGTTAAAAATAATATTGAAGAATTCAATTTTCGAAGATATTTTGGCACGTGAATGTCAGCGATGACATCCGAGTAAAACTACGGCAATATTAAAAATATGATTTAATTCCATAACGGGTACAATCAGTATTAGAGAATAATTTATGTATTTATATACGTTATTAAATGTAAAGAAATTTATTATATTATATGCCTAGCCAATCATTGGGAAATCAATGTTAAGTATATAGCCATTGACTAGACTCGCAGTCACAGATCAATTTCATTCTTTGGAAGTAAGTTTGTTATTATACGTATGTGCATAATCAACAATAAAATTTGTACAAATAGAATATATATTATAGGTGTTACAGATGTATAGTGTTCATATGGTAATTTATAACTGTATTTTCTTCATTTGTTAAAAAATATAATAGGCGTCACTACGTGTATTATAGTTGACTTGAGTACAAGTTATTAACGCTCGGTGAATTATATATGACATTGCAAATGATTCACTATATATATATATATATATATACAGGTTTTAAGAATGTATGCGTTCTACAATAATAGTAGGGTTTTTTCTTTATGCCGGCAACCTATTTTCGACTGGTAAAAATGATCGAAATTTTCACGAAATATGGCACAGCTGGTACTTAAGGGAGGTCATTTTCCCAACGTAAGAAAAATACTACTGATAAATCATGTGGAATTACGGAGATATTAACGGACATACGGGTTTGTTTTTCCTAAAACTCAATCGTCAAAAAACGAAATGTTGCAAAGAATTATAAGCTAGTGTTTTCCGATCGAACCGATCGTCGGTCAGAATTGTTTTCCGAGTGCGATATCATTAATATCGTTGCAATCTAAAATAACGGTACAACGCCCACTCGTGCCAAGGAAAGCGATGCGAGATGAGTATTTGATATTGCTATACACACGATAGTTTATTTTAACGGTGCCGCCTAAAAACCCCAAATCTAAGATTTCATATAAGCTTCACGTTTAGAAATTTAAATTAAAAACTAAAAAACTGCTTTCAAAGAAAGTATGCGTAAACATTATTGGCATGACCAAACTTCATCAGCTGCTATGGAAGCATATTTAATGACTGTCGCCAACAACCGTTCAGAAGCCTTATTAATAATTATTTGTTAATAAAAAAAATATGAAAACATAATATACAGCGCGGTTAAAAGCTCGATTTTTATTTTTAATTTAATAGTAAATGATTTTGAGTTGAAGTTTACAATATTTATCATTAAGTAATTTAACGCATTTAAAAAATAAATAAAATAAAAATCATGCTTTTTGCCGTACTGTATAGAATATGCTCATTTTAATATTTTAAAAGCATTTATTCGATTGTGTCAAGAAACTAACTTGTACGAAATCATTTCGTATGAAGCAATTGTTTTGACCGACTTTCTGTGCATTTTCTAACTGGAAAGATTATAGACCATATAAACCATATAACATTGCCATTAATCTATATACATTAACATTTATGGAATTACTAACAACTTTAACTGTTTAACAGCCATTGTACGAAACATTTTAGTTTAGAACTTTGTGTAAAAATGTCATGATTTAGCCTATTAATAAATATTCGTTGACTTTCACCTTACATAAATGCTAATAATAATATGACATGAAATCATTTTAAAAATATAAATTCGATTTGAGACATATACAGTATAGTCAAATCGTTGAAAAACTCACGGCCTTATTTTGATGGGATTTTGGTCGATTTTACTGCGTGAATAACAATAAATAATAATTTTCATGTTCATTATAAAACATTAATAATATGATTCGTTGAATATGTTATTTACGTCGTTCGGGAAATATAATTTACGAGACATGATGAGACGACAATGACGACGAAAAACGTTTAAAAAATGTGTATAATATTAATGCATTCATATTTATGTGTGTGTGTGTGTGTGTGTTTGTGGGAAGTAAACTTACGAAAACACAATGAAAACGTTTTTGGGGGAAACGAATTTAAATCAATGTGTGTGATATTTGTAAAGGAAGCATCAATATATTTATACATAGAACATACGTCCTATAATATTTATTCGGGCGAGAAAATGAAGTGGAAGATTCGTTGTTGAACCGGAATTGAATTTTCGTTTTCACGTGTTTTTTACACCTCCTATAGGTACCTACGCGAAATACATTTATATATGAACGAAAAAAATATACGTATAATATAATATGATATTATATATTGTACCGGAATGATTATCGCTATTATTACTATTATTATTATTATTATTATTATTATTATTATTACTATTATTATTACTATTATTATTACTATTACTATTATTATTGTTATTACTATGATTATTATAATTATTATTATTATTATTATTATTATTATATGCCATCTACTGAATAATTTTAAAAATTAATTTTCAAAAACCACGAAATAGGAATTATTTCAATACGTATTCGAATTTAACTTAAATTATCGTTGTTGTATATTTTTCGTCAAACACGCCACGAAGGATATTTTCAACTGCAAAACTTAAAGTACATACCAACGTCCAATCTATATATATATATAATATATATATATATATATATATATATATACATACCACTTAAATGATTGTTTAACATGAAACATTTATTTGTTTTGTATGTTTAGGAATATTTAAAAAGTATTTTTAGGATAAAGGATGAATATAATATTCTTAATACTACGTTTAATATTTGTTATTTTTTTTTATCTCAATAATTTTTTTACTTCATTACTTTCTTTCAATCGTGAATTTTAAATTAACCTTCATATTCTGATCCACAATATACTTTTTCTGAAAATGTTTACGTAAAGATATTGACTTTTGAACCAATATTTTAATATTCATAAAAACTTTTTTTTGCAATCCCATGCGCGTCTATTCTAATACTTCCCGAGCTACTCTAAACTTTAAAAGATCATAAATAATAAACTGTTAGTTGAATATTCAATATATTTTATACATCAAAGTGTCCACAAAAAATATTATTCTAATATAATATTAAGTTACTGAAGAAGCTGTTAAAAATATGAAGGTAGCTAAAAATGTATTAACTAAATAAATATTATTGATTTCCAATTTTTTATATTATATATAACCTACGATTATATTTAATTAAATTTAATGAGTATTCATACACAAAGATTTATTGAAAATGTGTTTATTATGATGAAAAACCAATAGTTGCAGTTATATGATATAATATACAAAAGGAGAGAAAGAATATAGAAAACAAAAATGACGATTTTTATATGATAATATTTCACATTGAATCGTTCGATAGAAACGGCAATAAAATTAATCTATACATAAATATTTAAAACAATATTAAATGAATTAATTGAACCTTGCCTTTTTGTGTTATAGTAGGTAACTTGGGACAGAACTACGATTTTAATACTTAGCTCTAAGCTGCAGCATTACATATTTAGTTGATATCAAAATAATAGATTTATAACATAGTATCTAATCTAACCTGACCTTACCTAACCCAAACCAATATATTGTTTTTATTAATGTCGTCGAGCCCGGAGGAATTACTGTAGAATAATTTTATTCAGAATAGACATTGATAAGAAATCGCACGTGTTATAGCCACCCAAAAAGGTAGGTCTGATATTTTGATTATATATACAGATCAGCGTTATCGTTCAATGATGATCTTTCTATTCATGCTTATGTTAAATTATACGTATGGTTATACTACTTATACGGTTTGTTATATATTACGTGATTATATCAAACAATATAGTATCGTATTATAGATAGAATTGTTTACTGATGACCTTTTTCAAAATAAAATTCATATTTTATTCCACCCTATGGCCTAAATAAAGTATTTTTTTCCTAAATTTTTTTTTCTAAATAAAGTATTGTTACTGTATAGTATTACTATCACATTATTCCTTTCAAACCTAACCTAACCTTATTTAACATGATATCGATCTTTTAAAAAAAAAAAAAAAGTTTTCAGTAGGTCTAATAAGTAAATTGCTTTAAAAAATTTCGTATTTATACATCCCCATCCCATGCTTTTGTTACATTTCATATTGATTTAACTAAATAATAGTCATTATACTTTTGTCACCTCAATAGTATAAACATAGTATATACATATATACAGTTAATGTAAAATACAAAAATACTTTTTTTGAGTTCAAACGTTTTGGAATACAAAGGACTATTATGGATTACGATTGCGAAGGCCAAACTAAAAATAAATAGTAATCATTTTATCGTACTTCTCACTGTATTCTTGAAGTATAGGGGAGGGGATAAAAAAACATTAGAAAATTGAATCGAAAACGTTTCCACGCATGAAGTACAATAAAATACTCGATAAACTTGTAAAACACGTTATTATTCGCCCCAAGTATTTGTAATCGTGAGACATTTTCAATTATTAATGTACTCAAAATCCTCCGGTTATTAGATAAATGAAAATACAAAATGAATATATTAATATAAATAAGTGAAAATATTAAATATAACTACTATATTTACAGTTGTCGTCGTGGTATTATTCCGGTACCCACATAACAGGATATAATTAGAATTTATATTATTTTCTTTTATTTTTTTTTCAACAGTTGATTGTTCCTTTGTATTGTATATATTATAGCGAATGGTTAAAACTAATGACAGTTGAGTGTCGTGATACTCGAGTGTAATTATTTTCTTTATATTCCGTTTTTAATTTACTTTCCTATTTGCCACTGGAAGTAGGTATGATAAAAAAAATGTATGTATCAAACAAATAACAATTTAATGTAGGTATAAAAAAATATTGTACACAAATCGTAATCAACCTATTTTATACAATTTTAGTATTTTAGAATCGATATATATTTGATTTTTAACGTTTCGTAGATGAAATTTAAAATATATGATAATATATAAATATAGTATAAATATACTCCATGCATAATATAAATACGACATATTGAGGTTGACCGTAATTCAAAACGTTTTACCTATAGGTAATTGAGCTCCAAGTATACTGATCGTATTAAAATATTTTCGTCGAAGACGGGGATAGAAAATTCCATTGCGTGATGCAGATAGAACCCAATAATATTTAAAAGGGTTTCTAAAATTAAATCTAATCATTAAAACATATTTTGAAGTGCCTAAACTCTATAAATCGACTTAGTCTTTGAACCTATATTCTGTACTACCAATAAAATAAAAACGGCACAAATTCATTCTGAGAATAACATCTGCAAATGAGGTCTAATGGAGGATGATAAGTATGTACATGTGTAGAATTTCAGGATGAGAGACACGTATTTGAATACTCTAATTTCAAAAGAGTTACAAAGAAAATCATAGACGTTATATATGAACAATCAATGATAGACACCTGACAAAATACTTGGATGGGTAGATTATATAACTGCTATACTGAGACTGGACATGAATACAATGATCGTAGCCTCGGGATCTGAATCTGATTAATTTATGTGTCTGAATATTGAATAAAATACATCTATGAGTCATAGCCATTTGACAAAAAATTATCAGAAATATAAAATTTAGAAAACATATCTACATATATTTGTGCTTTTATAAAATGATATGTATTTCCAATAGTTGCTCGTGGGTGAAATATTTGGTGGTTCATAACTAAAAAATACTACGGATTAATAACCAATATATTACGTTATTTTCTCTAAAATGTCGATATAATAGGTAGATACTGTAATAACGAACTTGCAGATGCCATTCATTTTATTAAGAACAAACCTACATTCGTATAAAACATAATTAAATTTACCTTATGCCTATATAACCTAGATAAGTGATATTCTGATAATATTTTAAAATGGATAGATAATAACTGCACCACACGACAAACTTCATTACGACATACGACCACAGAATATAGTGAGATATACATAGTTGGTGGATATACATATTAAAAAAAACTAGTTTTTAGTGCCATGCTAAATAATTTACACTGTGTATTTTTCATATGCGTTATAATATGTATAATAATTTTACATATATAAAAACGCTAATTTATCGAAATTATAGGTGGTGTACGTTCGCCTGTGCTCCTTAACATAAGCCACTACTGCGTATTTCTTGAAAAATGAAAATCCGATTTTAACCCAACAATTAAATAGCAATTAAACTATAAAATTCTTAGTTATCATTTTAATTCAATTTAAAAGCAAAACTTACATTTTGAATTATTTTTGAATAGGTAATTCATAAAGTGTGAGCGAAATTAGTAAATAGAACACAAATGTATTTTTCTAATAGTTGATTGGATCATAACTAATTAAACTCTAGAATATCTATTTTTATAGATTTTATTATACTTACTATAATTAATCAATAGTTAAGTTAAAGTATATTTGGTTTTGTAAGTTTAAATTCGTCGAAATTTCATAATTTTACATCACAATGTGTTAAAATGTACAAATTTTTTAGGTTTTCAAACAAAAGTTTAGATTATTTATGTTTAATAAAAACTCAATAAGAGTAAACTACAAACTAAAATGAATAAAGTAATTAGTTAAATAAAATACATTTTATTTTTACTGAATTTTCTACCTAATTAAACTTTAATCCTATGTTAAATGCATTTTTAACATAGGTACTTTGAATAAACAAAAATTTACTATTTATTAACTTACTTGAATATTTTTTAAACTGTAGTCAATTTCATAAATACGGTATACACCAAAGTTACTAGTTAAGGTGGTTGAAAGCGATATATTATTTCATTGATTTAGATCTAAAATCTTACTAAAATAAGGGTATTTCTGATTTTCCAATTTTAAATAAAACAAATTATTAATATTTTGTAGGTTCTTTACTAGAGAATGTTGGAAACAGAATTTTAATATTTTGGCTAAAACATTATGAAAAAGAATATTGAATTTTTAGAAATGTACTAATATGTAAAACCTTTGTCATAAGAATAAAACCTAATATGAAAAATATATTCCCAATATTTTCTAGTAAATTACTTACAGAATCTTAATATATTTTCAAAATTAAAATCGGATCATCAGATGTATCCTTAATTTTAGCAGGATTTTTGGTCTTTACAAACACAAAATGAAAATAATAATTTTTATATAATGATTTGTGCATGCACGTACAAGAGCATACCTATCGAATGTACGAGATCATTATTAGTACCTATAGAATAATACTGATCGGATGTTGTCGAATCCGATAACAAAAATGGTTAAAATATCATTTTACAAACCGATTAAACATATTTTATGATGTACCTACATTACTTATTTACTTAATACGCATGGTATTACCTATTACCTACCTAATATATAGATTACTTAAAATTCGTAAATTTTTAAATCCTTTTTAAAACTCCTTAAAAGTGAACCATTTTCAACACCCTTAAGCTAAAACTTTTATATTCATTCATTATCTAGCTTTTAATTGATACCATCTTTGGTGATATTAATATTTACTCTTTTTCAAGGGTGGTAAAAATTAAAACTAATAATAATAATAATGACTAATGTTATGTAAATTATAATATTTTTATTTAAATAGATTAAATAATTAAAAGTTAATTAATTAATTACTTAATTAGTTAAGGGAGTTGTAAGTCGTCATTAATTAAGGGGTTCTATACAGGCAATTATTTTGATTTATTCGAGTTACGCAGTTTGTTTGTATGATAAGTATTTGAAGGGCTCCCCGCAACAACAGGGTAAGTCCACTTTTAAAAAATTTTCAGGAGAAGGAAAAATTATTTTAGCCAATAGAACATTTAAAATATAATGTATTTTAATAACAAAAAATTATATTGAGTAGTACACATATTGTTATCACATTATTATGTTTTAATATATGGTTTTTCTAGTGCATATATATTCTTGACATTTGAAAGATATGGACTTACCCAGGTTTTTGCTCTTAAAATGTAAATGTATTTAAAATGTTTACTTATTTTTAAGTAAAAAAAAAAATAATAATTTCTTATAACCAGTAACCACTATAAGTGATTGTTAACACGAATAATATTTAAATATTGAATACCTAATGCTTTGTACATGGAGTATAATACTGTCCATGTTCATTATTTTGGTATGGACTTACATGATTTTTTGATCATAAAATACAATATTTTCAGTTAAAATTTTACAGTTTTAACTACTAAATAATAAAAAAATAGTGAAAAATTATAATATACAAATATGGTTTTCAAGCAGAAAATATATTATAAAAAAATACTACAGTATGACCCATATATTAGGTGCAAAAAGAAAGCAAGTCCGGACTCGCCTTGTTTTTGACTATCAAATATTAAACGAAGCAAATCCATTTGCACGTTATCTCCGTAAATAACAATTGGATATACCTTATTTTTGAACAGTATTAACCGTGATGATATGGCGCATTAAAAATAATCAAAAACTGATTTTCGAAAAAAATGGACTTACACTGTTGTTGCATGGAGCTCTTCATTTGGTGTTTAGCGTGTGTAAAAATACGTTCGGCATAATAATGATGGTGTGGTGTATGCTCGTATGCACAGGCACATGTCAATAAATACGGCTACCGTATTGAAAAGACATTAAATCCCATTTCCAATATACCGATTGTTCCAGTTATGCGATAAGTATTCTAAAAACTGATCTGAATTTGTCGTGATATCTACTGTAGCAAAAACTTTCCCACTGTTTAAATAATTGTTTTTCCTTGATTTTGACAAGAATTTAAAATGTAAATATTTAAATTTTTGAATATATTAGCTTAATTTTAGGGGCACTTAAGGAGACAAAATTATAAATGTGAGTAAGTTAATCTAAATTAAGTAAACTTTATGGAAAATTCAGATCAGTTAGAATTCTTATCCTTATCGCATCACTAGATACATCCGTACGTTGGAAATATAAATAGTCTAAATTACTATGCTACGTATACATACCTAGGTAATATCATAGAACATTATAAAAATTTCATTCAAGGTGATAACAGTTTATTCACAAAAAACCGAGGGCCGGCCATGATGTTATCATTGAACGTAAAACCGAGGACCGCTATGAAGTTAGTAACATTAATTCGCTATATATTATATCAAGTATCTCATATCACTGATTATAAAAATTACAGTATAATATCTGTTATCAAAATTTATCAACAGCTGTTATTTTCAACATCCAAGGGCATTGCGTAACACATCGCGTAACGTGAATAATTCAAATAATTGTCTATACAAAATAACTCCTTAATTAATTACTGATTCAAATCTCTTTAAAGTCATTAAAACCTGATATAATTTAAGCAAAAATTAAATTTATTTTATCCACAGAACATCAAAAAAATTGTCTAATACAATAATAATAATATAACTGTGGAAAAAAGGGAATAGGTAACCTACCTAAAAAAAATTAAATAGATATAAAGTTTCGATTTTTGGGTTATTTTTTAAATAATTGTCGGGAACCACTTGGGATTTTTTAAACGAACAAAAATCAACTATATATATTAAATAACTTTTATATTTCATCTACTAAATAATTAGACAAGTTTACACAGTACACCGAATTAACTAGTTAAGTTTAAAAGTCAATGATAACATAAATGTGACTTATTACTATAACCGATGCCCATCTTTGGAATAGGTATTACTGCCTGCATTACACGCATTGACAATATTATAATTTTCGTGTTTGAAACATAATGCAAAAGATAGTATGGTTTTCGAACAACATATTATGGAATGCTCCTATATAATATCTGATAATTTATTTAAAAAAAAAAAAAACATAAACACAGTTTGGTGTTTATGGCGTAGCCTGCACAGTTTGGAGGGTATATTATATACTCATTTATATGTGTTTATATTATATATATATATAAGTAACAACAAAGTACACTTGTAAATATAAACATAATAATATAATGAATTTCACGATGTTTAGATAAACGCCAAGTATAATAAAATAATAAATTATGCAAACACGGTATATGACTACTATATTATATTATATGTTATATGACAATTGTTTGCTCGCAGATAAACTAATTAGCGGGCAATGTTCACATATAATATATTATAGTCTCGGGCCCGTAAGTTCCGTCCGTTTTTGGTCAAATATATGTATATACATATCTATACATGAAATTAAATATTACAATAATATAGCCGTATATTATCTATATTAGTTGAAAGTGTTTCACAATCTTTTCGATGTAATATTTGACTTGTCTTATAATATGAGAGATTTCCCGCAACATTTTATTTAATATTTTTTCCATATTATAATATAATGTACATTATATATATATATATATATATATATATATATATATCGGTTCGACGTAGAATTAAATTTCCCAGAGAGTTTGTGCGTATAAGGGAGAGAGAGAATTATAAAAGCCGAAATGAAATTTGCATTATCTTTTTCAATTTTCGATACATTCGAAAAAAAACTGCATTACACTATCCTACGTGAATTTTCACTGCAGATCTCTACCGTGCACTATATCTGTTATACGATATATATATATATATAAAATATACTATTTTACTAGTATTCGCGTAGATTGATATACCTACTTTTTAAACGGTCAGTATTTTTTCCATTTTATCTCCAAATATATATATGCCTAAATAATTACATATTTCTAAAAAATATATCCATACGAAGGCCATTTGCCTGTATAGATAATTCCATATTTAATTCACGAATATTGATGCAATATTTATGAGTAACCATCGATAACTGGCAATGTGTAGGTATATGTAACACACTTATAAAATATAGTATTATTATAATACAATAATGACTAACATGCACGATACGTACGAAGAACATTTTTTTTTAATTTATAAATTAATAAATCCATTATAATACGCGAAATAGTTATTTACTATAAACTAAATTTCGTAGGATAGGATTATTATAATATATTCTCAAATTTAAGTACCTAACAAGAAGTGCAACTTTTAGTGAAACCAATAATTTTAGCAAAAAGAAAAGTTAACAATAACAGTACGACTCCATAATATTATCTGAAAAAAGGTAATCCTTTTCAACTTATAGTTCAAATATCTAATTATTTTTTTCATAAAAAAAAACTATAACTTAACTAATTTATTATGTCATTGTGTCCTCTTAAATTTTACAGATTATTTTCATTGTCATCCAGATAAGTTAACATATAATTCAAAATAGTTTGTGAACGATTTTGGCAAAAAAATCAAAACCAATGTTTTCTTTTTTTCCTTTTTATTATTACAATTATCAATTATGTGATATAATCATCAATTTATAAGTATGTATACGTAAAACTGGATCAAAAATTGACTGCTATCGTTCAGTTTTTTGAATATCAATGATGATATATAATTGGTTCAAAGTTATGATTTAACATTACATTTTTCGAAGTTTCAGAAGTTGGGAGCTGGGGTGGAGTATTTCATGGAGACTGGTGAAACGATAAAATACACTAGTGTAATACTTGTCTGAATACAAACAAAAATGTCTTGCAAATATGCGTACGGATGTAAATAAATGTGTCCGAATTTCATCAAGATGGCGATGTTTAGGAATTATTTTTTATTTATCAAAAAATTGATTAAAAATTTGGTAAATACTTGATGGCATAACAATGTCTCAAATGTATATAATATGTAACCCTATATTATTGTATAAAATATTTACTATTTAATGTTATATTGATTAAATAATTGATAAGTTGATAAATTAAGAAAGTTATCAATTTATTGACCTATTGGAGGATATATTATAATTTAAAACGATAATGGAAAAACTCATAGGATAGTTAAGATTTGATGGGGGAGGAATTACGCGATCTAAGATTTTGTTAATCTCGACTCCTTAAGAGAATGGTTTGGCGGGTGGACAAATTAGACGTTGATTGATTATCTTTGTGGGAAATTACCGTTGTATCTATATACTAATTTAGTTACATATAATTAATTTTTAGATAGGTACGTTTAATCATTAATCGTGATTAAATATGTCTATTAATACAACGTAGATAACGATAAATAACTGAACTCGACAGTATATACCGATGTACCAATATTGAATAGGTATATTCGTTCAAAAAATACTAAACATTTTAAAATAGCGGCATCCGAGCTACATATGACTTAAGACTTAGACTTAAAAACATTCCAAATATAATTTTTGAACTTTTCGGAAGAGTCCGTAAGGATTTTAACAAGATTGGATAAAGTTTGAATGATATTAGTTATAAGTTATAGTTTATAATTATTAATTAGTTATTTACGATATAAATTTAAAAAAAAAAGTATTTTGAAATTTAAAGACATTTCATTTTGATCTATATTAACAACTTTCTTGGTATGATTTGATATTCTCTCCAATGCAAATAAAATTAATTATTTATTGAAATTTCGTTAGCTAGAACCTTATAAAAAGCCTTATAGATATAATGTGCTTTTAATTTTTAACATGAACTATAATATGTAAATAAAAATGCAATTTAAAACATTTTCATACTAAGTAGTAATATAATGCGATCTACAATCGGTGTACGGTAGAAAATAAAACCAACGTTTATACTCCAACTATGATGATAATAGCTTCCGCTATAATTATTAACATATTTGAGTGGCCTTTATACTTCACTACTTTTAAAAAAGCTATATACGTGTCACACGACACTTGAACATATAGAAGGTACGCGAGTTGCATCGATGCGTTTGGTATAGGTACCGTACGATATTTTTATCTTAATTTTGAACCATATACAACCCTAATATTTACAAAATTTAGGTACCTCCCCCTAATATTTTTTCTTTTTCAAATAATTTGGTTGAACCAAAATTTCAAAATAAGAACACATTTTTTTTCATACCATAACTATTTTCATAAAATTCAATAGTAAATTAGAATAAAATACGCTGTTACACGAGTATTTATAAAAATTATAGGTAGGTAACTAACTTTTTTTACAATTTTTTCTCATCATCTCTTAGATTTCGGGGTTAAGTGCTCATACTTCTTTCCCATTTACATTAATTATGACAATTCTACATGAATATTATAATATTCTACAATGACACTTGTGTGAATTTTGGAGTGCATTTTTGTCAGAATTAAATGTACTGCTTATGTACTTATATAATATATATATATATATAGATATATATAGGTACGTACCTATAATATTATTATACTTTACGAATATACCCAAAGTCAAAAATTTAAATCTTAAATCGTTGGCTGAGAATTTGTATCCATCTAGAAAAAGTGAATTGAAATTCGGAGGAGGGGGAATAATATTCCACGTTACATGTTGTTTCACAAAGTGCTCGAAAAATTCCGAGAATTCTGACTCTGTGCGTAATTCGTTTGCCCTCAGAGAACGAACCTCAATCCTTTTAACGACAGTATTACATAATACTATGTATTTAATGTATAATATACAAATGGAGAATGACAGATGTCGTAAATAATTATTTGTCGTCGTTATCATTAAAATTGTCATTTTAAAATTGAAACATAATAAATAAAATAGTAAGTAAACGATTTTCACCTTATTTTAAGCGTTTATTTGCGTGTATATATATATATAAATAGAATATAACGGGGCAATGTAAATTAATTATACAGGGTAAATAAAAAAAAGTTGTACAAACTCCGCGGATGAGATCGAATTCTCGTTTTTCGCCAAACGCCGTGTGCAAATAATGTCGCGCAGAATATACGCCCTTGTTGAGTAAATATATAAATATTATTACGCCGGTGTTTGCACTGGGTGAAATAGGAATTAATCAGTTTACGCGTTATTACTTTTCCTTGGATCAGATTTATATTTATGCGCAAAAAAATCAACTATATATGAATAATAATCGGACGAAACAGTGATAATATATGTATATTTATACATAGAAATTCTGGAACTCGTATGGAATATACAGATGAGTCGATCACGTATATACATTTATATAAAATACAATAATATATTATTATCATAGTACACATGATATACCGAAATTCGGTGGCACAAAATGTTTTATCAGTATATACCAAATGAAATTGGACGTGTCAACCAGTTATATTATGATTTTAAATATTTAAAACGCGTCCTTAAAAAAATATATCTACTGATTTCTGTCATGTTTTATAAATTGTCTTATGCGAAAATATGCAATATGCATATATATATTATATATTGCAATTTTAAATATCCCATATGACATTTTAAGTTATATATATATTACCATAAACATTAAATAAAACATTTGCATACATTAATTATGTTAAATATTTAATAATAAAAGTTTAATAAACAATAAATTAATGTGAATTATTTAATGTTTTAAAGCTATTAATATTATAATTAATAATATTAATGTATAAAAGTATAAAATTGCATTGAATATTTAAACATTAATGTTTAACTAATCACTGTATTTTTTCCTGTTCAAATGTTATTTTAAATATTTAAAAAAGATAATTCAAAGAAAATTAACATTTTCGTTAAAATTTCATAAATACATATACAAAATAATAACTACGAAAATTTTATTGGAATATGATCATTCATTATTTAAGTTTAAAATTAATATAAACATTTTTCGATAGTAGGATTTTAATTTTTCTTCAGACTGTTTAAATATTGCCCGTATAGAACCCCTTAAAAAAGGCCGAACATACATCCTCTTAACTCATAATACTGATTGAATATTTTTTTGATATACTTTAAAAAAAATTTCCTTCTAATGTCCACAAGATATTGCTTTATTAGATATTTTTTTTTTTTTTTTGAGGGGGGAGGAAGACACCGATATGTTAAACTCATCTTACAGTTGACTACTTTACATTGTCAATAATGATTACTATTGACCTGAAGAGGATACTTTTTTGATTATTTTCACATTTACTCGTTTGAAAAATGTCAGCTAGAATAAAAGGATCATTAAAATATTTTTAGTGGATTAAAACATATCGGTGTTCCTTTTTTTGCATTATTATAACGTAAAGCGCGTAATGATCATTTTTGATCTGTAAATGAAAAACCAAAATTTGAATCGGTTAAAATAGAAATTGTATATCATATTATATATTTCTGTCGACGTGTATGGTTCCAGAATTTACTTAAATTCCTTGATGGGATGACCTGACCACGGTCTAATGACGTGTGGTTTCTCCGGGCGAATTTAATATTGCGGTCGGAGGAGCTTTTGTTTCTGAGGACCGTAAAATGACCGCACACTTTTTCCTAACGTGTTCTCATCACCTTCCTGAATTCGGTGGTATGATGAGGGACCATTGGCCTTTAGGGGTTCCTTTAAGTACCTTTGGTGAACGATAATTCTATGTCATAGAAAATGGTGGATAAACTGTGAAATGTCTCGAGGGATGTTAAAAATGTAAATGCAAGTCTCTCGGGTCACGTTCAATATAAGACGTCAGTCACTGAAGACTTATGTATTAGAATAATAAATTATTATATATTATATTATATGAATTACCTCGAATGACTAAATAAATTATAATATTTTCTCAAGTCTACATTATTGTAAGTCGGACCAGAGTTAAGATGGATTTAAGTAAATATAACTAAAATCAAAATATCAAATATTTCAATTATTATGATATAACCTGATAAATTGTATAAAATAACCATAATGATAACTACTCTAAAATTAAGTATATAATAAAATTTAAATAACTTTATAAATGTGGTCTTTAATACTCAAAATCCTTCAGTTAAAAGTTGACAGTTAATAAATAAGTTCGGAAACCATACCTATTATGCATTCGTGCTAAATTCCAGGTTTCAAAACATATTTTAAACATTAAACTAAAAATATTAAAAACAAAACAAATAATATTTATTTCCCTAGTAACCAAATCAAAAATGGTAACTATATTTTAGTAACACACAGTGATATAAGAGGTCTAAGCTTATGTTAAGATACATAAAACCAATTTATACTGAGCAATTTAAAATGAAAAAGGAAAAATATATATTAACTAAACTATATCAGTTGGAAAAAATTAATTGTTTTTATTTTCATTCGAATAATTGAAATACGAATATTTAAAATTATTTAACAAAATTTCAGAAATTTGTATACTTTTTAATTATAAAATATTATGTACTTACCTATAATCTCGTGTATTTATTTATAATTACTTATTTTATTTAAATGTATTTTAAAATATGTATAACGATCTCGTAAAAATTGTTAACTTCCAATATGTATTTACTTAACTGGATTGCAAAACTGGCATGCACTGTGAAATCAAGATAATACAATGACAATTTGTATATATATATAATAAATGATTAAGTTAATGATAAAAATAACTCTATTTGAATTAAAAAGTTTAAAAAATTATAACTTTTTAACTTATATTATACTTTTTCATTAGTTTATGACCACGTAAATACGATGTGAGGTTTTTTTTGTTTTGATATGTATTGTTATACACATATGATGTATTTATCTGTATATAATGTTTTCATCTCACGGACGGGAAATCTCAATTGCCGAACATACGAAATTGAATTAAAACCCACACGGTATAAAATACTATCGAACTTCGAAAAAGTTTTTGCTGAGATTTGTAATTAAATAAGTTATTAGCAAATACTGTTGAAGTCTAAGTTTATATACGTTTAATTCATGAAATTAATAATACTGCTACGATCCTGCAGATTTTCGGAAACCTCATATTATTAATACCTAGGTAAACAGGGTAATTTTTTAACATGGACCAAGCTATATCTCAAAGGTGTGAATACTTTTTGTGACGTTTTTCAGAACGTATTTCATGTTTTAAAATATTTATCCCCCTCCCTTATTTTTTATAACTATATTAATTTTCGATATGCAAATGGCTACCTATGATTTAAATTATAAATTATTAAATAAGAAATGTTTATTTATACCTATTAATATTATTATTGTCATTATTATTAATTTTATTATATACTGGACGTATCTATTTAGACTAAAAGTAAATAAGAATTTTCATGTTTATATTTTTCAAATCCGATGAATAATACCCGAGTACATTCAAATTTATGACATGGCGGAGTGGAGAAGTATTATCATCATAGCATGTATATATTATTATGTTTATAATGCCGTACTACAGTACCTATTGCTCTACTCCACCCCGTCTTAAATTTAAATGCTTATTACTTGGGTAATATTAAATCAAAATGTAAATATTTTTTTAAAAATATATTCTTTAAAAATTTAAAATTTAAATCCCAAGTTGCTTTTTAAAATCGAAAGTTGATATATTTTAACAAATAAGGGATGAGGATAAACAATTTTAAATAATAAATAGGAAAAATGTAGAATGGAGTATACAAATAACTTCTGAAAAATGTTTTACAAAAATTATTTATACTTTCTCAAATATAGCCTGGTCCATGATAAAAAAAATTACCCTGTACATCTCGATGGACTTGAAATTTCATAACGATGACAGAGATATAAAACTGTGATATAACCCTCCTTTTTTCTTATTTTTATACATAAGTATATGAGATTAGAACGTTTCTGATAGATATAATTCGAAAATTGTCTAGAAAAGCTATATAAATATATATAAAAAGACAATACCCAAATTCATTTCCAATATATACGAAATAATACGTCAAAATTGAAAAAATTCGCGTGATAAACAACTAATCTTTTATTTTAATTGAAACAGATCGTTGTTTTTTATTTTTTATTTCTACCTTCGTATAAAATTGTGCTTTTTAAAATGTCAATTAGAAAACATAATACATTAAAATACATTTAAAAACACTAATATATTCGATTAGAAATATCTGTTGAAGTCTAACCTTAATAATATAATATGTAATATATTATTACATTATAATTATAATTATATATTTATGTCATTAAGGTAAGTTTTCAACAGACATTTCTAATCGAATGAATGTTGGTTAAAATCTTCTAATTGGCATTTTAAAAAGTTCTGATGCAACTCGGTATGAGGGAAACACATCATTATTATATTTAACACAAATTACTTTCCTATTGTTATTAAAAAAATGTGGGGGGCGTTCTGCATAACATTTCGAATGTTCAAAAATAAAGACCACTCTATTATACCATAGTTAACCTGTGTGCACGTAATGTAGTAATCTATGCGATATCTCTCTCTGGTCTCAAATGTGACGGTACATTGTGATACCTAAGTAACATCTAACAGATATAAGCAAAAAATGTTATGTATTACGATATATCGTATACGATATACATGTCTATAAATTCGCGCTGCTGAGGCCTATGTGATATAAATAAGTAATGAACTGGCATAATTATAATATTTATATATATATATATATATATTAATTTATCAAGTGAAAAAAATTGTAGGTTCATTTTAATTTAAACCCATATAAATAACTTTACAATATAAAGAAATTATCTTTTTCAACATGATCTAGGATTTGATTTTTTGACACATGCCGGGATCTACCTATTATGAGTTAAAAAATAACAAATCAAATTGATTACCTAGATCTACTTACATTTGTACTCGTAGGGGAAAGTTACTGCATGGGCAAAGAGGAATGGGCGTCCACAGGACAAATTTCTGGGGAGGGGAATAAATAAATTATAATATTTTTAAATTATGAGCTACTGATTTGAACAATAATCAATTGTAAAGTTTTTCTCCGGGAGGTGGAGAACTGCTCCTCCCCTAATCCCAATAGACGCCCATAGATATGGACTTTAAGGAAAAAGGAAGCATTGGCTTAAAGACTAAAGTCCACTGTAATGCAGGTCTCGTGGAATTGAAGCTATACATAATAGGTACGTTGATGGAGGAGAAACTTTTCAATCACTACTGGTAATTCAATAACAATCCGATTGCACTCGGACTGATGTTAAAGTGTATTATTCACTCCGGTATATAACATACTAACTGACACTTTTTTGGATATTCTCCATAGAGGGAAATACCCCTCCCCGACCATTTTATATGTACCTATGGATAGGGGCTTTAAGCAATAGATGGGGTAGATCAAATTCGGTAATACATTTCCTATTGAGTAATGAGCAATCCAAAATTCGGTTTTGGACTACCCAAGGTACATCAACACATTTTTCCACCGGATCAAGCCCGTTTTGCTTGTTATTGAATGCGCTGCAACGATTCAAAAAATTTCCCTTTCTATACTGTGTTTGTAATCATATACTTATAACTCAAATAGTCAAGTTATATTAAAATTGATATCTCGGATATTAGATAGGAAGATTTGGGCGTTAGAAATGTAAAATGTTCAGGTGTCTTGCGTTCAAATTTTGCAGTGTATTTCCAAGTTTTTGCAACAGTGAATATATATTTTCAAGTTTTTAATTATCATCTTAGAGGAGTCATGAATTTGACTCGCATGCACTTCTTAAATCCTGTTCGCAAAAACCGAGCATTAAGCGTCTTGGATGTGTCGCAGAGAAGTCACATAGAACTAATGATATAAACTTCACATGTCATAGTGCAACTACCATGTAATGTCTATGTGACTAGATTTTGTTTACCTAATATAGTTTATATGAATGTATGTATATGTATATTAAATACTATTATTCTACAGATATTGCCTGTACATTTTTAACAATATAATAAATATGGATTGGAATTCATTTTTTTACGTATTTTGACAGATATATTATAAGTATATGTTTAAATAATTCTAGTTATGCTCGTAAGAGATACAATTGTTTACGTTATTTTTTTTTTTTGCAATTATTATAATTATTACAATATAAAACGGCATGCCAAGTAAAAAAAAACATTTCTAAAATACATGGAATGACTTAATATATAGTTTACTCCTTAATTTTCTATACTATACCATTTACTATTTATCTAAAATAGGTTTATATTAGTACCTATCTATGTCTGTACAGTCTCTGTAGTGCATTTTTTTTTCAAAATTCGATTTAATATGTCAACTAAATACAAAATATTTCAATTTCGTTGGTAATTTTTTATCGATTAATGATATTTCTTGCAATATTTTTATTTTAATATTTTTTTACAATTATAAAATAACATAACGTTTTGAATTTTACCAATAAAAGTAATTTATAAAGAAATTATAAACTCAAAAATATACGGTTAAAACTTAAAAATTATAATTTTGTTTTGTTATTAGTGATAATATTTTACACCAACAATATTTTATTACAATGATAAATATAATAGAAGATTAAATATATTATATTTAATTTTTAATATTATTTTGTTAAACTGACAGTAAATAGTCAACTGAAAATAATTATTATATCTTGCACGTAATAAAAAAAAGTATATTATAATATTTTGTTAAAATAATAATTAATTTACCCATGAAAAATTAGTTATATACTAATGACTTAGTGGATTTGTTAATCCTTTTACTTGTACAACAACTTGTACAATTGAACAAAAATGTTTGTCGGTTGTATAGTTATGCGAATTGTATTAATGTAATCATGTATTTTAATTAATATTACCAAGGTTTTAGTGTAGACAGAAAACACTCCTAGCTAGAATTAGTCGACTGTATACAGTAAAAGGATAAAATATGAATTTTATTTCACGACCAAAACATTACATAAAACGTGATTATTTTATCGTATTTTAGATTCTTAGCGGATTCTGTGATCTAGTAGATGTGTAACTAATAGAATTTAAATAGGAGTTTTAATGTATGAACGTTAACAATAGAAAATTGGTTCTAGTTGGTACTTTGAGCATGAAATTTTTTTATTTTTGGAGGAAGCTATTGATTTTAAAATTATATTTATTTTTAGATCTTCACGCATTTTGCTTATATATGCCCATAATAATTGTGCACCTATAAAATTGCTACGTTATTCCCAGTTATATTTTGTTTTAAATAAAAATATGGAATCATAATATTATAATGGAGCTAAATAAAACTCCGTTCAGAATCATTTTTTATCGGTTGCAATGATGGGTACGTTCTGTCGTTCCCTATCTACGGGACTTCTTAATTATTAATATTTTAAAAATATGTGAATATTGTACACGATATATATTATATAGAAAATATAAGCGTGTATGTATTTTTGTTTTCGATAAATTGTATATTATCCAAAATCTTTGAGACAATAAACTTCAGTGCGGTAACTGTACAAACTATAAAAAATATCAACATTAATTGTATGCTTTCATATGCGTTAAACATAATTTCGAGATAGAGAGATGGCAATAAATAAAGAAAAGGAGTGAAGAGTGAGACTATATATGGTTGGGATTTGGATGATATTTTGTTTATAGACATATATATATTTATATAAAATACTACGCCAATATAGAAGAGACGTTGTTTTTTCTCTCGTAGGAAAAATAAAAAGAATTACGACTCTTTACACACATATTTGTACATTATATATTATTAATGTTTTTTTGTGTGTATTTTCTTTGGCAACGTTATCGGTATACTGATAATCTTTCGGACTTTTTCGAATCGTTATTTGGCCGCGTTCCCGATATATATATATAAGTAGTCGTTTTCGTAATGAAAATTAACTTAGAATCGATAATTGCCCCCACCAAAATAAAAAATATGTACGTACAAACAATGTACCTACACGTCGATTGATGCTCTAATTTTCCATTATGCAAGCAAAATTTTTGGCATTTTATTTCACAAATTATTTGCTCCAATAATTATACGTTCATATACGTCTTGACTTATTCGATTGCATGTATGACGCTTGTAATTAGCTCAAAAATCTCATCAAAATAGAAAAAAAAATGAACTAAAAATATGTTTATAGGTATGTACTGAAAAAATAAATATTGTCTTTGCCGGGTGTGATAATATATTTACAACATAAAAAAGATGTGGTAACTATACAAATAATACTATACGTTTTAAATGTTTATGTAATTAAAAACCTGAAATATATATATAAGAATATATATTATATATACCAAAGTATAAATATAATAATATTTTTAAAACGTAAGTCGTGTAGATATTATGGAGTTATATGATAGATACCAACGTCTTGACTACAATGTTCCTAATGTCCTACTAAGTATTTAGTTACATCATCAAATTTCTTTTACAACGATTAATCGACAATTTTCGCCATCCGCTATATATATATATATATATCGGTTTAACTCGGAATGAAACGAAAATTGTATTATACCTAAGTATATATCGAGTTTAAATATTCATAATGAACGCTTGTTCAAAAAAGTCCCAAAATTAATTTTAAACTATATTGTAATAAAAATATGTAAAGTTTCTTAAATTATATGTAAAAACGTACAAGTGATTATAACAAGATATGCAAAAATATGTAAAACTTAACTATAAACCCGTTTTATACATTATCTCTTGAAGCGGTATTTAACACTCATAAAAGTTGGTAAAATATTTTTTAAAAATATGTGTTAATTTAAAATGAAATTAATACTGAGCCTTGGTTATTTTATTAAATACACTACGAATTTATAATGTAAATTTTCAAATTATAATGTATTAAACAAAGGCATGAATTTAAATGGTAATCCTGTAAGAATTTCTAAAGCGGATAAATAGTTTAGAATCATTGTAACATTTCAAGCGAATTGTATAGAGTTTATAGAATATTACTAGAGATTCTATTATTATAGGAGTACCGTATACCTACTTTATAAAACCTAAATTGGCAAATGTATTTTATACTTTAAAAAAAAAAAATGATTTTGTCAATGTGATTTTATTCGACAAATAGAGCCATTATATATATAGCCAAATAACATAGTTGATGTAAGAAATATAGGAGATAGTACTATAAAGGAGATGTAAATATAATATACCCTTAAATTTTTTACATATAGCACTATCAATACAATAAGTCCACAAAATATCAATTTAAAATGATTTGTCGGAGTACATTTATTTATTTTTATTTCATTTTTAATATAAGTACTATTATCAATTTAGTTATAATGATAACAATTTAAATTACATTATTTATAATTAATTATAACATATGATTTTATTTGAATAAACAAAATTCCACACAACTCGTTTAATTAGAGATTCAAGTTGGATACATTTTACCGATAAGGTAAATTTACTCAAAACGATTTTGTTTAGTATGCTATCTACTGATATTTTACTACATTTATCAGCAAAATAATTCTATAAGATTTGTCTTTTGACGATTGACAGTTTTTAATTAATCTAACAAAACTTTAACAATTAATGACAATGAATTGTCCTGCCAATTAAACTTGTTAAAATAATAACTGCATAAGACTGTGAATATCCTCAATAGTATAATTAGTGTATTGACGTCACAAAATCAAAACTCGTGTAACAAACTTTCCCGGCTGGATGTCTCATTATTGACGAGTACAGGAATAGACATTGAAGTGGATCAATTAATAATTGTTCAATAAATATGTCTTACTTAATTTGAATTATAATTAACCTTGAAACTGATAGATAACGTAATATCGATGGATGGCATACTATAAAATCCGTTTTATGCAAAATAATCATAAATTAATCCTAGCTGGTCGTAATATATAGCCTGTTGGGATGCCCAATCTATATTATGAGTATTTTGTAAATTTTTTTTTTTTTTTTTGCTACAAATTTAAACATAATAATGTTTGTTAAAAATAAGATAATATTTTAATAACTAACTCTCAACAAATTTTTTACTAGCATTTTATCGTATTTTTTTCCATCTACCTATTCACACTGATAATTAAAAATAGTTAAGGCAAGCTTTATTTTCCAATATAAAATCCACCCACCGCGACCACAATAAATTAACAAATAAAACTAATACTGTATATAGTATATAATTTCTCAATATATTATTCATTCTTTATATCGATATATCATATTTCCATCCCACCTGCATACCACTATTTAAAAATTCAAAGGAAATTGTCTTTGTAAAGTATATTTTACCATGCTACAGTTTAATGTAATAGCCAATTAATAATTAATTATAATTTATAATATAAGTTACCCTACTATACGCGATTCGTGTGCGTTGTACCTTCAATGAATATTTTTTATTATTTTATTGTTTAAATGCATATTTTAGGTTCTAAGCGAAGAGAGAAACGTTTATTGGTTTAACAATAATGTGTAGGACAAAGGTATTTGTTTTACTTTTTCGGTAAAAACTTTTTTTCCGACAGTAGGTATCATTTTAGATTGGAAATTATAGATACAGATTTTCCAAAAAAAATTTTACCATTATTAGAACTTGACATTGTCGGTAAATCAAGTTTCACCCGAAACACTATTTCTAATGCAACGTTTGCTTAACGATTAATTCATCATTTTCCATTATTATCGAAACTTCTGAGTTTAATCCTCGAAATCCGTATTATGTATGTACTATAGATAATATATTAGTAAAGTATCAATTTTTTAGGATGTTACATTATAATTAATATAGGTAGTATAACCTTATCAAACTAATAATAAAGCGTTAAGTGAATTTTTTATGTGTAGAAAATTAAATTTTGATTTGTTAGACTTACTGTATCTCAATATCCCACACTGTTTGTCGAATACTGGATGTAACCTGTATTTAAAAACAAAATAATTATTGTTAAAAATCGTTATAGTAAAATTATTAAAGTATTCAAAATCAAAGAGACAATTTTAGGTTAGGTACACTGTTTTTCCATCTGATATATTTCTAAAACCATATTCTAATGCTGAAAAATCTAAAATATTAAAATCGCCAACACCGATTATGTTGAGTGGAAATATATCACAGTAAGGTTTTATTTTGTGTTATTCTAATTAATTCTGGCGACAGTTTTTATAGTTTGAACGTTCATATTAAAACATTTTTAATATACTTATCCTATTAAAACCAAACGTATACCATATTTCAAATAAAATATCAATTGTTCAAAACAATACCAATGTTATTACCTATAGTCCGGTATATATATACTACTAAAGGTTGAATACTTTTTAAAACGTAACTCCAAGTTTTTCAGATCTGTTTATTGTATTCGTTCCCTGTATATTACTCTTGTTAACCCTTACTTGAATATGGGGATGTAATTTGACACCCCTATCTAGCTAAGGATTAATGACAATACGAACGTGTTCAAAATAAATGTTTATCTTTCGCCGCTTACATAAACAAAATGACCCCACCTAATCGTGATTACTAATATATTCACTGTGCATTTAACCTAACATCCTTAGCCGACCACCACACTGTGATTTAAATAATAAGACGAAAACTTCAATTTTTAATGTTGCATTTTAATTAAATTTTTTCTATACATCCCTTGGAACCTTTGGAATTATTGAATTTCAAGTTCATATATATATATATATATATAAATTTGCTTGACTTACACCGTCTTTTACCTTTTACACATTATTTTATTTTGTACAAAAATATTATTTTATTGACATTTTTACTTATTTTCATGAATATTTTTCTTCCTTGAATATTTAATTTTTTTAATTTTTATACGACTGATTTGAATTTTATATATCTTGGAATAAGTAACAAACATAATTACACTTTTTTATTTTTATTTTTATTTTTATTCACAATACAACATTTTTTAAATTTTTTTCTTATTTTTTTTTTTAACTTTGACAGTCTGTTATTAAAAATTACTAAATTTTATCATATAGTCGATACACATACCAAGTAAAGAAAGTTTCAAGCTATTCAAAAATATAAGTTATGTTTAAATCTGTATACGGATCTAGTGTACAGAAATTATTAAATTCAAACAAAATTTGGTAATCACACTTAATACCACCAAATCAAATATCTTAAAATGGTTATCAAATAAAATATGGAAATCCGATTTTCAAAAATTTTGAAACATTATTAGAGTAACGTACGACTGATATTATCTTAAATTTTCAGGTCTTAAAACCGAAAACTAACCCTTTTATGAATTGCCTCAAAATCAAAAATAGCTATAAATAGCTTAAAATTAAAATTGAAAGTTTGATTTATTTTTTCCTAGTAGCATAGTACAAAGATATATTTTTGTTGATTCACGGAACTATGAAGAAATAACCTTATTGAATATTGCTAAAAACGAATTTTTACCGGTTTTTGTTATTTTTTGGTAGTTTTTAATCAGTGGTCGAATGAAATTTTGAGATATTCGAATATTGACTGTCTGTTTATTAATTTGCTTATTAATAAATCCCTTGATACTCCTGACTTAAGTTCTCATGTCTTATTTAAATTTCCCTCTTATAACACAATAAACTTTACTCCTTTTTATATTCTTTTCCATTCCACTTCTTATAACTATATACTCATCCTATACGTGTAATTCACACAGTTAGTACTCAAATTTAGTTTACTATTTAGATATGTTATGATAATTAGTTATATTTTATATTTTAAGTTTGATATTTTTTTTTTTTTTTAGCTAGTTGTTTCTTGTTCATTGTAATATTACTCTATCTTTTATTTTGATTTTTCATTTACTTATTAATCTTCGTAACTTATTCAGTTACTTTCGTAACTGACGTAGAATATTAAATAAAATAAATAAAAGTGTTTAATAAAATTAAAAAAACTATTGTTGTTATGAAAAATGTCTAAAGTTAAAACTTTGTTTTCAAAGTATAACATCAAGTAGGTATAATATAAACTTATATAGAACTTTTTCATTATGATAAGACATAAACTAAAGGGAATCATTCTCATACTCCCGTGAGTATTAACTTGATCGAAAAATACTTTTTTGTGGTGTCATAATCATTTACTTATTTTATTTAGTGTTAGACAGACATTTTTACTTCTTAGTAGATACTGAGACAAAAATTCACTTAAGGATGTTTTAGAAAATTTTATTTTAAATCGAATATTTAGAAAAGTGCATTATGAAAATAATTTTTAGAACAGTTTTACATTAATCCCACGATATTATATTAAAAATAATTATTTTCTTACTCGGTTCAATAAGATTATTAGATTATAAAATGTGGTGTATAACATCTACATTATGTTATAACAAATAACTAAATAACAGTGTATTTGTATAATCATTTTCGTCCTCTCACGCAAAACAATACGATTTACACACTGCACGACACCCTCTGCTAATACTCTCATGCACAGTATATAACGATATCTTCCAAGCGCTTTTTGAAGTTAACAAACTCTCAACCCGCACTCACAGATAGTATTCAACTTTATCTAATTTTAATAATACAAATATTCCAAAAACAATCACTTTTCAATTAAGTTATAGTGACAGACAAAAATCTCAATGTAGAAATTGTGTTTTGTTTTCGTTGAATTTTAGTTGAGTGGTATTCCAGTTTTAGTATAAATCAGGTTTATGATAATGTTAACAATGTTCACATAGCATATATGACAAAATCCAAAACTACCTCGAATTTTGGAGATAAATGTAAAAAAGTATTGTTATAGAAGTTCAAAATTCAAATTATATAGTTTTAAAAATTGAAAAAAAAACTTGAATGATTACCCTTTCATAATCAATAAATATTTAAAAGGGTTGTCGTGAAATTTTCCATCATCTTTGTTATCGTTTCTGGTGTAAGAGTACCTATATAAGTAATTTATAGACGATTGTTAATACCTTGAAAATTCCAGATTTCCTAATGGTTGGGTATTTGAAGTCCTCAGCTCAAAAATATAGTCAAAGAAAAATACTAACTTTTTCAGGATACAATTGAAATGTGTGTTAGTTATGAAGGACGACACTAATTGTGATATAGTTTTTAATAACAACTGAAAAAATGTATACTGTACGTATATTTATCTTGTAAAAATAGATTTTGGATAACTATAATATAATTTTCATTTTTCACCTTTAAAATTCGAGAAAATGTATTAAACATTCTCTTTTATCGTTGAAATAAAATTAAAAATACATAAAGTACAATTTAAAAATATTTTTTCCCACAAATAGTTTTATTGATAAATTTAAGTGGAAATACACAATAAAAATTACTTTCATCTGTGTACATACGTTCGATTAATTTTGTATATTATTTTTATTTCCTTTCTTTAATTTTAATTATATTCAAATAAACTTATATCTTCAAAACTTTATCTATAATATTTCATTATTGTACATCAAAAATTATTCTACTATAGTAATTTTACTATATTTATTATACTATGTAATAGAAATATTTTAAAACGAATATTATCTATCTTCTGAGTAACTCATAACTATGTACTCATATATATTGAAAAACAGACTGGCAGATAAACGGACGGACAATTATATATGGACGGACAATAAGATGGACGAACACAATGGGAATATAAAGTGGCTAATTTTATGTTTAGAAAACTAACAAAAGTTTCCACCATACTCAACGCTCAAGTATTAATTTTAACATTATTATATTTTTACTATTTTTATTATATTAATTTTGATCAACAAAATAAACATAATTAAAATCGAAGGAATCTGCACAAAATATATATTTTGAGTGTTTTTATTAATAGTCTATTTAGATACAATGCTCAAATATACATGCAAGTAAATCTACTTGGCTTCGAATAGCTTTAATCTTAAAAATAATGGGTTTTTTTTTTTTTTTACCAGAGGAAACTCTGCACACTAATATATATTATATATTCGTATACATGAAAAACTGAATACCAAATCGATACCAAAAGATCGAACTCCGTGCAGAGGTTTATTTCTACGTGCTTTTATCTGTTTCGATATAAGGCTGACGTATTATGAAAGCATTCTATTGGGGTATTTTCTAAATTGTTCAGGAGAAGAACCTTTTTTCAACTTCCAATCTACAATATTATTTGTATACTATATAAGTATTTACCTACGTAGAATTTTGTAGTTTTTCGAGATTTTTTATAATAATAAATAATGAAATAATAAAACCTAAAGAAATTGTTTTCAGCTTGAAATATACGTCTTAAAAACATTAATGAAATGGTTTTAAAAACTTTTACATTGATATAATTTGTACGTAAAACGCTTTCATTCTTTGCGAGTTCTATCTAATAGTTATTGGCCGCAAACATTAGCTATACTATTTATCTACATATATGAGTCAATGAGTATAAAATTTGGCCTGAAATTTTCTAGAGGCAGAAGCCCGTCTACATTATATAATATGAGTATATTATACAGTATTATGCGCAATGTATATGCATTATTTTACGGGAAGAGACGGGTTTTACGGAAAAGGTTTTATGATTGTATAAGTATGTACCTCACTATCCTATGCTTATCATTGCATTCAGATTTCGGTTAAAATATAATACTTAACTCTAACTAAATTCAAAAAATCTTGAAAATCTGTAGTCACAATTTTTTTTTTATACCACAAAATGACGAAAAAACGGCAATAATACGATTTCGTAAAATCGAGAATTTAATTTCGAAAATAATGACTTGAAAATCTTGAAATTTTTATCAAATATTTAGTTTAGTAATATATTTACGTTAATTAAGTTTTTTAAAATTTTTTTTTAATTTATAGACAAAGAGGAGGATATAATAGAAATCCTACAGTTCGGACTTTTCGAACCATTTTTCGATTAAACTCAAAAATGAACTTAATTAAACCCTCTGTTGTGTCCAACTGTGAACCCGATAATGATAGCAATCTGCTTTCAACAATTTTTAAATCAACATCAGTAGAACAAGAAATGGTCTCGGATTCAGAAAACTCTGATGATACATTAGATCCATTAATACAAAATAAATCTGGTGACATATCAGATATGATAGAGCAACCATTAAAACCTGGTGAAAGAAAAAATGTAACTCTTCAAGATTGTTCTGAAATGTATTTTGCTAGATATTTAATAAAAAAGTGTTTAGATAAATTTAATTGTAGTATGTGCTCTGAAAAACTTCAACTACAACGTAGCACCTCCAATCCCGACAATATCCCAAATACCGGCCTTAAACATTTTAATAAACCCTTAATCCTCCATTTCTGCCGCATTCTCAATGGTTGTGGTTGCCTTGAATACTTCCCGGATTTCTGGAAAAAAGCCTCCGTACTCCGCCATAGTCATGATCTCCAAACCAGGCAAAGACCCAAAATCGCACTCAAATCACCGATCATCGGTGATTCATCGGAGATCATCGATCTCCTTTCTCAACACTCTAAGTAAGGCCTTCGAACAGCAAGAAAACAACAGTTAACCCTGAGGTTTTGGGGAGTTTTTGCTATTCCAACCCTGCTAGACACTTTTTATTAGCGCTATGCGCTATTAAAGAGCTCAGCAGGCATCTGGTCTACCACGACGGAGTTGTCTCTCCGTGGCGGCCCAGCGTCGACATATGGAAGACGAACATCAGCCCGTCCCCGTAGGCACGGACCGTACCGAATTAACTGACGGAGTATTACACCTCCACCCGTTACTTACGACTCCGGTCGGAAGGGAGTCTATCCTAAATAGAGAAGATTAACAATGAGGGATATGAAGAACTCAAACAGACCACGAACGAACTTGACACAAAAACATTCGTATCATATCATTCATATTACAAAACAGGACAAAGATTTTAAAGCAATTCACAATGAGTTATGCATAAAATCGGAAAAGAGAACTGACATGGCCAATACAGGGAGCACAATGGAAATCTCGCTACCCACGTTTGAAGGTTATTAGAAAAACAAGCATCCGAAGAAGTTTATACGAGAGGTAAAGTCATACGCATCCCCATAAGAAGATATCACCAGCCGAGACGATGCTAATAGTAGAGAACGGACTAAAGGATAAAGCAGCCAAATGGTTCGCGATGATAAAGGAAACAGTAACGAACTTCAAAATGTTCCAGGAACTACTTATGAAACATTTCTTCTCGGAGGGAAAACAATGGGAGATTTTTATAAAGTGTACTGAAGCGGGAAAACGGCCGGACATAGTGGATTCCAGGAGTATTTCCACCAGTAGATATCGGAGTTTAGAGAACTTGAATCACCATAAATCACGGAGGAACAGACAATTAACGTGGTGGCATAATATTTTCCAATCGCATTATAGGCGTACATACAAACGTCGCAAGAATTAATATTTTTGGCGATATGGGAAAAACTGGGTGACATCGAAAAGGACGAAGATGATCAACCGGCTGAAATCGAGGCGAACAAGAGAAACTTACCGCGGACATACAACTAGATTCCAAAATAGGGCAAATAGACAGAGCACCCCGGTAGGACATCGACTATCGGGTCCTAGAATACGGCAACTGACGTTAGAAGAGGAAACAATAGAGGTGTCAGAAATAGAAGCAGATGAATACTACCAACAACAACCAACGTCGGCAATACAGACAAAAAACGGGAGCAAGGAGATTGGGGTAGGAGACAGCCCTAAATCACAACAACCCAGGAGTCCAAAGTAAAAAAGTTAGCTAGACTCTTATGCCACAGCGAAGGATTGGCAAACTCGGCGGATCACCACTTAAGAATTCAACCGCATAGAAAAAAGGGCGAAAGTCATTCAATTATAGTAGGAGACTTAATACAAAACGATGAATTTGAAAGTAACATACATAAAAGTTCAGCATTCGAATGTCCGTACGTGAGAACAAAAATAAAAGACTGCCAATTCGAAATGTTGATCGACTCGGGAGCAGAAATTGGCACAGTTACAACCAACTACGAAAGACAGATCACCGATGAGAAGGGATAAATACCGACGCTGCCCTTAGAGAGGCTGAGTATACATAACGCGATTGTGATAAGGCACCAAAGGTCAACAGGCAAATATTATTACCAATTGGAATAGGGTTCACGACGGTCTAGAGCCCATTCATTGTCATTCCAGACCTAAACGAAGATGGAATTATTGGAAACGATTTTCTGGAGACGAACGATTGTTTACGATGAAAGAACTCTGGCCATTAATACTAAAGAAGGAAGATCACTAGTGAAACTAACAGCGAGGAAAAAGGAACACTAGCCCACTTGCAGACGATGCAAGTGGAAAAACTAACATACCACAACAACGATAATAACATTCCAATAAAACAGTTGAGCACGGGTAAACGGATGAAAATACTTTCCGATGACAAACAAAGAGTGATAGATAAATTAATCGATAAATACTTAGACGTGTTTGGAAACGAATCAGGGAAGGTACGAGGTTATCAATGCACGATAAAATTGAAAGATAACACTCCAATTTGCGTCAAGCCATACCCTATTCCAATAACAAAATAGGAAGCGGTGGAAAGGGAGGTAAAAAGAATGTTGGACTTGGGAGTCAGTGAAAGATCGAACTGATCATTTTTAATCCCGATAGTACCGGTCTACAAAAATCAGGAGAAGTACTTCTATGTTTGGACACGAGGTGAATAAATCAATAGATCATTCCAGATAGTGAAAGACCAATGTCTATCGAGACAATCCTGGCGAAATTCAAGGCGGTGAAGTGCTTATGCACGCTGGATTTAAGATCGGTATATTGGCAGATTCCATTAAATAAGGACAGCAAACTACCGTGTTCATTCCTGGTGAACGGTCGAAATTGTTCATACAACAGACTACCGTTTAGACTCAATATAAGTAGGCATAGTTCCAGAAGTGCATGAACCAAGTATTGGGGAACCTGATTCACGAATATCTACGATTTTCTATGTCGTAGAATATCTGTAGAATATCTGTGTATTCTACAGAATTCTGTGTAGAATATCGTAGAATATCTACGATATTCTTATTACATCAGAGAGCACGGATGAACATTTCAAGCACATCAAAACATTATTGCAGAGGTTTCGAGAACATAAAATAACGGTAAACTTAGAAAAATGCCAGTTTTTTAGACAGGAGGTCGGATTCCTAGGACACATAATTTCGGACAAAGGGATTAAAATGGATAAATCAAAAATTAAAACGATTCAAGACTTCAAAGAACCGAAATCCAAGAAGGAGCTACAAAGTATTTTAGTTTCCTAAATTTCTACCGGCGATATATAGATAGATTCGCCCCTACGATCGAGCCATTAATAGAGCTGCTATGGAAGAACATAAAATGGAGTTGAGAAGAATACCACAAAATAGCCACAGCAAAGACAATATTTCTGACGGAAACCAAACTAGTCTTTTTGGATTTCACAAAACCATTCTATATAAACACCGATGCGTCTAACGCCGCAATCGGCGGGGAACTCTTTAAATTAATAAACAATGAAAGCGGAATATCAGGGTTTACGAGCAGGATTCTAAAGCCGCCTAAAACAAGGTACACAACAACAGAATTAGAGGTACTAGCGTTGATATATTGTTGTAGCAAGTTCAGAAAATATATCATCGGTCAGAAAGTAATAATCCAGACGGACCATCACACACTAAAATTTATTAAACAATGCAGATTAACGAACGGCCGATTAACCAGGTGAGCGTTTGCATTACAAGAATTTAACTTCGAAGTCAAGTATATCTCAGGAAAGGAGAACATTGCTGCAGATACCTTGACAAGATACCCACGGATTAGAGAGACAAGGCAAGAACCGAGAATAGCCATAAACAAAATAAAGATGATAGATCTACAACAAGTGGACGAGACATTAAGGAAATTAAAAAAAAGAAAGTCAGAACACGTAACAACAACGAATGGGATAACCTTCGAAAGAAAAAATGAAAACGATAGATGGAAGGTAGTAGTGCCGGAAACAATAATTAATCAATTAATACAAGAGGTCCATGAAGCGTCAGAACACCCGGGTAGATGCAAAACAGATGAAGCCTTAACATAGTCATGTACGTTCAAAAATATAAGCGGAAACGTGGCTAAAATGATCAGAGTGTGATGTGTGTCAGAGGAATAAACCCATGAACATCGCAAGCAAAGGTCCATCAACATCGCACAAACCAACAAAACTACTAGAAAAGGTATCGGTGGATTTAATAGACCCACTGCCAACGGGACGCGGGGGAACACATTTTATTCATACGTTACTGGATACATTTTCAAATATATTAAGCTATATGTACTCAAAAAAACAACAACGAAGGCGGTATTAAAAATGATATAAAATGAGTTTATTCCCACGATGCGGAAGGGGGAGCAAATCTTGACAGATAATGGCATCCAGTTTACAGTAAAACAGTGGAAAGATAAGATGACGGAATGGGGAATAAAAATGAGTTATGTAACCAAATACCACCCACAGTCCAACCCGGTTGAAAGATACAACAGCGAAATAGGAAGTCTGTTAAGAACGTACTGTCACAACCAGCACACGAAGTGGCCAGTCCTATTACTACAGATCGAATTCTGGCTAAATAGGAGCAAGTCAGAAGTGATAGAAATGACACCAGAACAAGTCGTAACAGGAAACCGACCAAAAAACATAACGGAGGAACTAATAAAATTCCCGGAACAACCACGGGGCCCAGTACAAGAAATAATACTATGTGAAATAGTAAGAAAAATAAAATCTAATGCGCAAAGAAGAGAAGAAAAAATAAACAAAGGCAAGAAAACAAATAAATTAATGGTAGGTCGACAAGTTCTAGTTAAAAACCGACACTTATTCAACGCAGACCACAGGAAGATAAAGAAACTTTTCAATCTTTTGAAAGGGCCATTCGTTATAACGAAAATAATAGGGCTGACTATAATAGCAATACTTAATGAAAAAGGGAAAGAAGAACTGTTAAATATGTCTGAAGTCCGTCCATACCACAGGACGAACGAGACAAAATAAAAAACCAATCACAAAGCAGTCAGTGGGCACTTCCGTAGATAGGAAAAAAAAGACGATGCCTACACCAATCCAAAGCGAGAACGTGTATGGCAGATAGTATATCAGACACGGTAAACAGCAAGAAAATTATTCTATATCGACCAATCAAATCTACCCGCGCTGTGCGAGAACGAGCCGTCAATACGACGTTAAATTACAGTCGACGACCCCGACTACGACTGTGATACGTCCAGCACAGTTTATACAGCAGGCTTCTGGCCAAAGTAAGTTGTGCTTGCCCGGCCGTAGTGCGACCCACCTTGGGCAGACACACGCGGTCATCCAGACTGCAGCCGCACAACCCCCTCACAAAGTCGTGCCACCGACCAATCACCTTCTTAGAATCCGACCTGGCGGTAACCCGGACCCTCCTTTTCATATAAAAAATCATAACATCATGTCTGGAGGAAAAAAACGGCTCGCGGGAAAATCCAATGCCCCACTGAAAAAGAAAACAAAAAATTCATCCATACTACAAAGTTCAGACGACGAAAGCACAAGCTCTAACACTTCATCGACCTCTAAATCTTCTACCATCAAATCCACAGAAATGGACATAGAAACCGACCCCTCAAACATCCAAGTTCAAGATTCACCCAAAACCCTCTCAACAAAAGCATGAACTTGGTCGGCTGGTGAAAAATAGTACCAAAACTATTTGAAGCTCTTTCCGCCTCTCCCAAAACCCTAAAAGTCAAGATGTCAACCGACGGTTACGTTTCCATCCAAGCTACATACACAGACCTCTTCAGAGCATCTCAGAGATTCCTCCATGAGAACAATATCTCCTTTCATACCTTTAGCGTCCCTGAGGATCGTACCATGAAAGTCGTTCTCAGAGGAATTCTCTTGAACATATCCGAAGAGGAGGTCAAGCTAGACCTCGAAAACCGTGGCTTCAAACCCATACTAATCAGACGATTTTGAAGAAAGGACAAACCCATGCCAATCTGTATGGCCATCATTAAAAAATTACCAGGTTTCTCTGAAATATACACTATAACTGGTATGTTCTACATGTCAATTAAAGTTTAATCATACATAAAAATCTATGCCAACGATTTGGCCATGGTTCCAGTACTTGCTTCCACAACCTTAGATGTGTTAAATGTAGTGGCCAACACGCAGCCAAAGAATGCACCAAAGACCCAACTCAATCCTCCTCTTGCTGTAACTGCGGTGGCGATCACATAGCCAGTTTCAAAGGGTGCTCTTACTATAAACGTGTTCTCGAAACAACCACAGCACCAAAAACAAAAACAATGCCACCATCTACCATCAGTATAAAAACAAGATCCGCCCAACAATCAAATACTCTTTAAACAAAAAGCTACACTAACGCAGTCTCATACAACACCACCACTGGTCAAACTTCTACACCAACTCCACCAGCCCAAAAATTTAGCCTAGATCAAGTACTTGAACTACTCAAAAACCTTCTAGAATCTTTTACATCTCCTGAAAACTCTAAAGACACCGCAATCTCAATAACAAGCTCCTTCTCCTCACTTAAAATGACTAATCAAACACAATTAAAAATACTGTTATATAAATAACATTCAAAACAAAATCGAAGAACTACAAACCTTAGCAAATAAATTAAACCTTGACATAATCTTAATCGGGGAAACAAAAATAAATCAAAAACGAGTTTTAAAACCAAAAACTACTATATTCACAGAACAGACTCAGACACTTCCACGGGTAACCGCTACCACGGAGGTACAGCTGTGCTTATCCACCGACGCATAATCCTCAGCTATACTGATCTAAAAACCACTATGTCTTCAACAACAATAATCATCTCAACCAATCTCCACCAAATACGCATATCAGTTTATAAAAGCCCCAAAAATCCCCTGGACCCTCAAGATCTAAACAAACTCACCAATGGTAGCGACTGGTACATTGTGGCGGGTGTTCTGAACGCCAAACACCCACTTTGGCACAGCCACTGCACTAATCCGGCTGGAAACATACTTTACAACCATGTTCAAAATCAAGACTATACAATAATAGCTTCAGAAACCCCTACCTATCACTCTCTAACGCCCAGAAACAGACCGGACGGTCTCGATATATATATATATATATAGCTATAACCAAACTTCCATTCCAAACAACCCAAATCTCAAATTTAAACGCTCTTTCTTCAGACCACAACCAGGAACTGCTAACCGTCTTGGACTCGCCCATTACTTCTTCACCCCCACAAAATAACTTCCGCATAAACTGGAAAAACTTCCCTTCTAATCTAAAACAAAATATCCAGAACTGCATCCCGGAAATCGACTCAACAGAAAACATTAATTCTACAATCCTCCTCACAAACCAAATTCAAACTGCAGTATCTAAATGTATGTACAAAAAGCACCTCCGCCGCCTATATCGCGATATCCCTCCAGAAATATCCGACAAAATCACAGCGAAAAATCGTGAAATCAAACCACGCGTGATCCCGCCATCAAAAGACGCCTAAATAACAAAAACTACCTATATAAAAATTCCGCTCCAATCCTACGGACGCGACGACTAGGAAACATTCTCGGACACCCTTGATTCTTCGACAAATCGATCTACAAATTAAGCCGAAATCTTCTCCACAAAAAAACCATACTAACGAGTAGTACACTTCATTCAATAACTCGGTGCACCATCATCCTCCGGCGTGCGTACTGTTTGAACTTTAATGAGGTTTTAATATTTGAGTTAATGCTAATAATATTGTTAAAAGTTGCAGTAGGTATTCCCATACGCAATAGATAAACATTAAGAATCATGATACATGAATGTAAGTTACATTGTGTAATTGATACAATGTATTATCATATGACAAGAAATCCTCTTATATATGGAATTCCATTATTATATTTGTTAAAACTTGAAATTATTATTATCATGACGTAATAGTTCGAGACTTCGAGTTATTATGTATGTCTTAATTTCTTATTTATTTTTGAAGTTCACGTGCAGTTATTGTATGTTAATAATACCTATGACCTAGAAGCAAAAAATACATTTTTCGATTTATTTTAAAAATCATTATCAGATTTATCAGATAAAAGAGAAATAATTAATTCTTTATATATATATATATATGTATATCAAACGAATACAAAAGTATTTTATGTTGGTAAGCGCAAATGCAATGATAATAGATATAAGTGTAAATCATTCAACATGGTATGTAATTCCAAGTGTCATATAGAAGCATTCCATGTAAAAATAAATAATTTGATTTATTTTATATTTTTATAAATAAAAAATAATTTATATAAAGTAATGAAGTAAGGGTTATAAACCCCGTGGACTCTTCTTTAGGCACGTTGCTTTTTTGAATATATTTACTTCACAAGAAAACCTAATATTTTACTGAAACGTACCTACGTGTATTTTAAATATTTTCTTCATTATTATTCAGTATTATATAATATAGGAATACTTATATGGTATATATAATAATTTTAAGTGTTGTTCGTGTTTGACCACTGGTCTACTTATCGTTGTATGTTTTTCAACTATGTTTTAAACATAATATATAAGTCATGATTTTTCATTAAGATAAGTGAAATTTGTAATCCTAATTTCCTCCCGAATTTCTCCGTTTGAATTTTTCAAAACACGTTCTTAGTTGTCACCAACTTATAAAATGGAAAATACTTTCAAAATTTCAGATGGGCTGGCCCGCGGGTTTTGTGATTTATCTTTACATTATATATTTTAGATTGTGAGAAATCCGAGGAATGTATTGTAGATATTAGAATGATACGTTTCTTAGATTCTGATAGCGTAATGAAAAATGTATTGGTTTTACAACGATGTGTTTTCTTTTTAAATTTATTTATATTTTATATATATATATATAAATAATTTTGGTCAATAATAAAGTCGAATAGGAGTTTTGAAATGAAGAAGATTTTTCGTGCCAAATTCATTCAATAGTTAGTGCCTACTTTAAAGAGATTTTTTTGAAATTTTCCCCGATAGTTGTCTAATGGCGCAAAGGAAAAACTACCGAAAATGACCAACATTTTTTTATAAATCGGAAAATATTAAAACAGAGACACCGAATTTTCATCAAATGTTATCTACATAGGTGGTACTAATAAAAATATGAAAAAAATCACAAATTTTCAGAAATTATAAAACAATAATGAAGTACATTTTCATTTATTTATGTGTATTTAGGTATACCTACTTTTTTCGAGTGGAATTGGTGAAGTAGGAGTACCGAATTTGTGTCAGCTGTTTAACGACTTAATTAATGATGATATCGATATTCGAATTTGAAAGAGACAGATATATTATAATAACAATATATTGTAATAAACGGTATGGACAGGTAGTTAAACAGAAAAGTTTCGTTCGTGTCCGAGGTCAAATATAGAGTTATAATATATTGTATATTATAATAGATAATATATATTTTTACAAACAGAAATATTCGTATATTTGAAATATTATATAAAACGAAAAAAAAAAAAAAAATGCAGGAACAATTATACAATCTTATATATTTTATGTTGTCTATAACCGGTTACAAAACGGTCTCTTGACATTGAAATTGCGGTTTAGATCCGTTGTGTTTGCTTATTATTATATCGTTTGAAATGATTGTTTTCACTCAGCGTATACCCATACTCGGCAAAAATACGTTAATGTTTTTCATAATATTTTCTGGGACGACGTACAAATGTACAATTTTTCACCGCTCATACACGACCGTACGAGTATATAGGTACGATATTGTGTTAATATTATAATAATACATCGGTTGTCATCTGACATCACGGATACGCGTGTCTTACAATGAAATTGTGTCTAATAAACCGTATCGCATGATTGCTATAACAATTTTTTTAACGTCGTTAACGTTTTAAATCGAGATAGTATATTGAAATTTAAACGGAAAAAAGAAAAAAAAAAAAAAATGCACGTTTAAAATAATTATAATTTATCTCCGAAAATCATATCAATAATAATAATAATAATCCGTCAAATAGCAATTGAATCATAATGTTCGGTTTCGTCTAAATATACTTTTGAGAAAATTTTAAATGTACAAGTCGGATTGGTAATTCTTTCCGACTAACGTGATTCTTCGGGCGTACCAAATCGGTAAATTTATAATTTAATCGGTATCAGGTACTTTCTTAACGGTTTGTCAGATCACAAATTGTGTGACACCATTTTTGATATACCTATCTCGCCGAAATAAATCATGTAGTGTAATATCATTTGGCGTTAATAGATTAAAAACTTTTAAAAAATGTGCAGTCTTTATTTTGAAAAAAATTTCATTCGTACGAATTTCGCGCCTTGGAATTACGTGTTCTAATAAATAGTTCATATATATATATATATATAGTGTGTATCAAACAATTTTTTTCTTTTTTCAAATATTTAGTCTCTAAATTTCCAAAAAAAAAAATTATTCTCAATTTTATTCCTATTATTTTACTTTTTAATCAACGAATTATTACAAAATTCAAGTTTGAATATAGTTATTAAACGATTTTTTACTATTTACTTCATCTAAGAAGTGATTTTTTCCTTTTTTTTTTTGAGGAGGGAGGGTCATGATCTGTGCTTGACCTAATATTTTTCTGAATGATCCGTATATTTATGCATAATGTATATAGTGTCTCTCATAACATGACACGTCATAATGTGACGAGTGATATGACATGCGATTTCGTTAAATTATTAAACGTTAACTAGAGTGAAATTTCAATAAGTGACGTGATGTTTTTTTTTTTTTTAAATATTGTCGTAGAGAAATTTCAGCGTTTGCCGCCCATTTTCATCACATTCATCACGTTTATCACATTTCGTGTTAATATAATACGTTATATCTGTAATCTGTGGTTGTGATTTAAAAATACATTACATTGGCTTAAATTAAATACCTATATAAAACATGTATTATATTATCCGCAACAAGTTGCGTTCTATGAATGCTATGATATCATGTCGTAATCATTTGAAAATGGATGAAATACGATAAAAACATAATACGTTCTGAACGTACGTAAAACTAAAGTGGTCTTTAAATGTACATTCATAATATAATATACTATATTATATTGTACACAGTATTTATTGAAATGGTTACTTAATTCTTATTACAAAAAAAAAATTCATTATTTATTCATTTGTACAATTAAATTAACTATCGTCTGACTTCTAGGGGTGTGATACTAGCGGGGGTACAGTATTCGCCCTAAAGTTAACTCAGTCGGTCGAGGTTGTGGCTTTTTTTTTTTTTTTGGCTTATTTATTTTTACATAAATAAAAAATGGGTTCAATATACAGTCCCGCCAAATCACTACTAATAAAAACATCACTATATCGCCCACAGAAAAAATATGACCTCGCTACGTCTCTACTGAACAGAGATCTGAGAATAGCACGATGTCCTATTGTACGCAGTCGGTTCCCGTGCATTACGAAACTGAACATTTTTTTTTTTTTTTTTTTTAGGGAGAGGACTTTTTAGAAATCTTATAAATATCAATGTACTAAGTGCCTATTTCTTTTTAATAAGTGTTTAAAATATAACTACGATAAAAAAAAAAAAAATGTGGGAAGTTCCAGACCACATGGATGCCTACGTGGTATCTTCGTTATGTTGTATCCTCCTGCGTGCTATCCCTTTTCGCGTGGGATTTTAGTTGTTACCCCCACTTGCTACGCAAAAAACACATTGCCTGTATATTCGTATACACTACATTCTGTGTATGCCAGTATAGGTACCTATCATGCATATATTTTGTAATTTGATTCGATCGGTTATCACACTAAAACCCATTGTTTTCACGAGTATCATTGAACACAACTTTTAAATAAAATCGATAGCTGAATAGAGCGTTATCAAATTTATACACCGAGTATAAAAGCAAAATTTCGAAAATGACACATGAAGTGATACTTGATTTGACGTCATGATGGATCGGTGGACGGACCTGTGTGATTTTCTGTGTTTATAAAATACGTAAAATGACCCGTATGATTTGTTCATTGCAAATAACTTGTTATATCACACGTCATAACACGTGTCGTGTTACTTTGGTTGACGAGAGGCCTAAAAGGTTGGAAATCACTGATCGACTGACGTATATATATGACAACAAAAGCACTGTTTGCGCTGTTGTTATACATTTTAATTCGTATATGTGTATGCTTATTATAAAAGAAGAAGTCCTGACTTACTGATTTATAATCGACGTACAGCTTAAACTGTGATAGCTAGCGATTTGAAATGTTCAGGGTAGGTTTTGTATCATAGTCTAGGTGTGCAATTTTAAGTGGTCGAAATGGGAATAAAATACAATTTTACGTGTAAATTGTATACACTATTATATTTGAGTTACCCGGGTAACGATTTATATATACAGATTATTATTATTATTATGTCGATCGAAGAGATTATTGTAAACGGCCAGTCGATACCCTCAAATAGTTGTTCCTATCATCGAATACTGGCATCTGCTATTTTCAAGCAATTTCTTATCATTTATTTGATGACCAAAAAAACTGCGTGGAGATACGAAATGCAATTGTTTCGCATGTGGCTGTTCATTGGAATGACATCGATCATATTTCTTACAACTGTTGAATTTAAAAAAAAATTAAAGGTTCAATAAAATATATTATACGTTTCTTACTGGAAATTAAATATTTTAAACATTATGTTGAGTGATTTACACTTAAAAAGATATTGCTTCAATAGTTACACATTTCATAGATTACACTCAAAAAGAGGTTGAATAATCACAATTTTTTTTCCTGGCAACGCCGGGTATTTCAGCAATTATTTTATAAAAGTTCATCTGTGTTTCGTCTACAAATTACAACGACACTAAATGTAACACAATACAATAATTGCAAGGCTGGGCATTAAGAGGACGCTACACCGACGACGATTCACTGTGATAAATACATGTTTACGATAAACTGTTAAAATGGATTAGAGTTCAAATACTTATATGAATAATATAAATAATATAAAGAAAAATATTTTGGATTGAATCTGATTTTGGATTTTTAATTTGTTAATTTGAAAAAGAGTTAAAAAGCTTAAAAAAGTAAAAAAAAATAAAATACATTTTTAAAACTATAATAACTTTTTTTTAATTAATAAATTAAAAATCCGAAATGAGATTCACTCAAAAATGTTTGTCCTTTATTGATTTAATAATAGGTATTTTTACTTTAAAATTATTTCAAAACCCATTTTAACATTTTTTCATAAATATGTTTTTTTTAAAATAAATATCGTGATTACACAATAATATAAAGTATTAGAGACACGAGACCAATTTTTAATTAATTTTAAATTGTATTTTAATATTTTCTAATTGTTATATTTTTATATCTCTAAATTTTTTTTAAAATTACATATACACAACCCCTTAACAAATGAGTGTGTAGTGAACTAGCGTCCTCTTAACGAGTTAAAAGTTAATTTTAATTAAGTTCTTAACTTATCATTACCTACTTTATTTTAAATCAATTTTAACTTAATAAGATATATGTTTTTAAAACCTAACGTGGTAACTTCAAGTTAACTTTATACAAAAGTATCTAAATTTTGTTAAGTTTTGTCCAAAAAACAATGCAAGTTTTCTAAATGAGGTTTTCAGTTCTGGTTTTAATTATAATGAATTTTATTACTTATAATTTACAGCAGAGGTCAATGTACTAAAATATTTTATATAGTTGAATAATACTGTTCATAGGTACGAAATTTGGAAAAATTACGGGGAATGAAATTTCTAGATATATAATATAACAATTTCTGGAGTTCAAGGATGAGTAAGTTATCTATTGTCTTAAACAATTGTTAAAACACTTAAAAGTTGAACTTTTGTATTCAATTTTTAGATAAAAATAAAACAACAAAATTTGTCGAATCTTTAATAAATGTCTAATTATAAAATATGGTATATAATTTTGAGTATATAGGTTCGTAAAACAAAAATATCATCTCATTATATTTTACACTTTACATTCAATTTTGTAAAGTATTCAAATAATAGTAAGAGAGATATTATTATTATTATTATTATTATTATTATAATTTATTTAAGAATGATCATGTTAGCTATTGTGTTAAACAATATTGTTAAAATATATTGGGGAATAATATTCAGAGTGCTGTAGTATTTTAATTTTAAATATTTTAAACAATTTTTCCGAGTACTCTGAATACTTTTCAAGGGTATGCAACAGTAAATTTTTCAAGCTCAGAAATATCCACAAATTAACAATGTTTAACTTAATCAGTTTTAATTTTGAAAACGGTTCCAAATTCGTTATTATATCTTATAATATGTTTATACCAGATGAGTTTTTAAAATACTTTTTTCTAATTAAATGATAGGCGATTGAAATTTTGTTTTTTTTTTTTTTTTATAAAATTAAAATCGCAATAAACAGCTATATATTAATTTAATTAAAAATCTATTTAGTAAACCACGCACATACTTCTTATGTTCGATTTTGTTCAGACGTATTATTTTTCTAAACTTATCCAGAAACCACAGTTATTGAAATTGAACTGCATGTTTATTATTTAAATATAATAATATTGTTCGATAGACATAAATTGTGCTTCGGTTGACTCGTACTGGCATGCGCGGACCATACGAATAACATGCATACATACAAACCCATGCGTATTTATAAATTGCCTATCCAAAACTCCTCAGAAAAGACGTGAAACGTGAACTCTTAAGAATACGTTTTGTACCTATATCATATAATATTTGGAATATAATGATGTAATATTACAATATGTTTACCATATAAAAATATTAATATTAATATAAAAATGATCTGTCAGTTTTTTTAAATTTTGACTTTTATAAATATATATATACGTACCTTATTCATATATAATTCATATTAAACTTTAAACAGTTCATGTTTAAAGTTAGAAATTATTTAAATCCAACTAATAACGAATGAGATACACAAAGACGAAAATTGCCATGTCTTTGAAATTAAAAAATTTATTTATTTGGTTTTTATTAGATAGAACATTTTTACTCTTAAGTTTTGTTTGAGAATAAAAAGTTTCTATAAGGTATGCATAAGATGCATCTTAAAACGTGATACGTTGTGCATACCTATATTTTAACTTCACGGAAAAAAAGCAATTTAATAAATTGTACATATTACATATTCTATTTTAAGATGTTTATCTCACTGATCGAAATTATAAAATGTATTATAAAGTAAAAAGATTCTATCAATTAAATTTTAAATACATTGAGAGTATAACGGTTCTTTATATAGGACCTTTTTACTCAAAATGTGTTTTTTTTTTTTCAATTTTTTTTTCAATGCATTTATTTATTCACACATTTAATATATTTACATGTTGCATTTTTGAAGAAAATTTGCTTGATTTTTTTATGTAGAATATGGAAAACTTGTTCTACATGATGAACAAATATTTGCAATCAAACCTTAAAAACGTTCTCCTAAACAACTGCATATTTTTTGACATAGAATAATTTTACTCTAAGTCCGGGAAATGTCTAAAAAGTGCAATATAACTATAATACAATATACGTTAGAACTTAGATTGTATAGTTATAATGTGATATAATTGTTGGGTATGTTAAAAAAAAAAAAAAAAAAAACAGTTGTATTTGTATTCGAATACATTTTTTTAGAAGTATTTATACATCATAAATATATTATATTATATATAGTATTTAAATCAATTTTTTTTTAAGTATATTATAGTAGTAACGTTCTTTAAATGTTAAATATGTAATTTTTCACGAAAAACGACACAGCATATTATTATGTTTCAACGTTTTAATTTAACTTTTCTGTTTAAACGAAATAGGTAGTAATTTTGCAATGAACAAAACGTTATACAATATTAATATAAATAAAGGAAATGGAAAATTTTAATTTACAATCAATGCATATGGGTTTAATATTATATTTTAAATTTTCATACCTATTACCTATACAGGAAATAAATTAAATCGTCTGTTCGTATTTACAATGTGCATTTATATACTATTATTACATAAGTGAGTATAATATAAAATTTTAGTAGGTATTTTACAACCAAGTCTGTGAATTTTAGGACACTCGAAATAAAAGAAAAAATTGCACATTTTTTCGTGCGAATATTTTACGTCGACACAATATAGGTTTCTCAACACTCGTATTATGATATTTCAATCTAATATATTGTATAGGTAAACATTACCTACTGCAGTATTTATAATATATATTATATATACACGTTTTAAAATTATTTTATAGAAAATGTTTGTCGTTCAAAAGTACTTCGATACGTTTTATTTAATATTTTGCCGATAAAATTGAAAGAATGTGATCTAACAATTAAGTAAGTAAGTAATATCAAAAATATAAATACAATATGGTATATGTGTATCTTTCATTATTTATATTAATATAAACGAACAGTATTTAATGTTTATTGGAAACAGTACATAATATAAGAACGTTGTTTAAAGAAAGTCAAATATAGTTATTAAGAATAATTATGTTGATTAGTCTACGATAAGAAAAAAAGACAATAAAACTATAGAATATAATATAATATATTTATGATTATAATAATATATTAAATACGGTGTATATATATTATAATAATGTTTTATTTTATTTTTTACTTTCTGTAAGGTCAAATTAAGTTTATCAGTTATTATTTAAAATATTTAATATAATCGCACATATTAAGCTGTTTTTTTAACAACACTATTAATATAAGATTTATATTATTATATTTTGTTAAAAAAAATAAATAAATAAATAATCAATAATTTCAAAATAGAATATTTAATTAAAAAACCATAATATTGAAACATTTTATACTCAGAGGGGTTTATCTATAATATTATATTGTTTGAAATTTGAAATTTCATTTCGCATACTTATAGAACAATACAATTTTCCTAATGAATTTAAGTAAGTTTCAGGTAGTTTCCACTGTTATAATATATGAAATAAAATATTGTAATGTGTTATTTCGTCAAATAGGACGTTTCGTTGCCGAACTATAATATAATTATAATTTTTTTACAATATGCACTTGTTTATTGAGATAGCAATTATTAGGATTAGAACTTATTATTTTCATTTTTAGATAAATAACAGCAACGACCTAAGATTTGAAGGTTATTGCGTTAATGAAAAATTATTTATCGATCATATACACAATATATACATTGTATACGATTAATCTAATTAGTTTGCATCTATATAGAGTTTTTATAACATGTATATTTATAATAAATTCTTTAGATTTTTATTATTATAAAAATTAAATGCCAATTAGTTTGTAAAAAAATACATTACGGTTTTCACGGAAAATAAATCCATACGGTTCAACCGAACAATACCCACCAAATTTCGCACATCAACCAACGTTTAGACAGGGGTAGATTATATGAGGGCATGAGGTAAATTGTTGGGATAAATGTTCATTTTATTGGCTCATGCGACATAGACCAGTTTAGTTTTCCCGTCGAAACTGTCGATATTTTCGTGTTGATCTATATTTTATGAATATTGAAAATATATTGAAGTGGTGAAGACTGTCTGACTATTTTTAAATTACTTCAAAAATATATATAAATATTTTTAAACTGTTAAATTTTCATTTTTCAAAAATGTCTTGAAAATTGACATCGGAATCCCTTAAAAATGGATGGTTCTACAAACTCATTATAACTTTATAATTTAAAATAATAAATTTATTATTATTATTATTATTATTATTAATTCACATCATTATTGAATAATATTCTGATAACATAGATTATTATCTATCGTTAGATTAATTGATTATCATCAGATCAATTGATCAGAACTTAAAAACTTCAAATAATTTTAGGGGTTTTAATGGGTATGTTTTTTAAAAATTAACTTTTTGGGTTCTCATTTTAGTTTCAATTTTCAAAATTATAGAAAATGGGTTCCGATTTGGTTTCAGTATAGGTATACCGGTGTTTTTATTTATATTATATCTTTGTATACCTAATGATTTTTTCAAAATGCAAAATGTATTAGTGATAAGAATATAATAATAAGATACCATTGAACGTATATTTTCTGTTTATAAATTTCTACCCACACGTTTGTTACACATAACATTGAAAATCTACTTATCGTAATTCCTACTACAGTTTATCTATAATTAATATAAGCGTACATTTACGAATTATCAAAGTTTTAGAGGAGAACATAAACGGTGCTCTAGCGTGGAGTTTTTAAAAAAAAATTTTTTTTTTTTTTGAATGCATATAATTAGTTTGAAAGAATACACCTTCGTTTTTAAAGGGGTTTTGTATAGGCAATATTTAAGACATTTTTGAGAAATATAAATCTAACAGTTTAAAAATACTTAAATATACTTTAAAAGTATTTTTTAAATATACCAGCGTTAGTTACATTTTTATTGTTGCTTAATCACGATATTTGATTGTAAACAAAAACATATTTACGTAATACTGTAAAAACGTGTCTATAAAGTCATTTTAAAATAAAAAAAAGAGTAGTATTAAATCTATAGAGGACAAAATTTTAAAGTGAATTTAATTAAATTTTTTAATTTATTAATTTAAAAATAAGTCAAGTCATTGCAGTTTTAGAAAATTAATTCTTTAAAACGTTTTTAACTTTAATAACTAATTTTTATAAAGTAAATTTATAATAAATCCAAATACTAGGTTTATTCTTATAATGTTGTTTTCTATTGAATTTATATAATAGGTGTTTTTACTCTAAAAACTTACGTAAACCTGTTTCTATTACTGAAATGGCCGGCGTAGCTTTCTCATAATGTTCTGTGATAATAATATTATCTTATCACACATAATAATATAGTATAGGTAATGTAAAGTTTGTGAAACATGTCAACCTATGCAGTGGAAATATTGCCATGTTGTAATAATTTTATCTTTAACCACGTAAGTATATCAAAATTGAAGTCATTATATTTAAGTTTCCCAATTTAATGCTAACAGTATATATTTTGAAGTTGGGGGTTATAATCTAGCTAAGGTGATGTACGTAGACCAATAACAGAACTTAAAATGTGTCTCCTTTAAACAGTGGTTAAAGTGGAAAATAATTGCAGGGGGGACTAAAACTTATGCAAAAAAAAGCGTCCCTTGAACCGTTAAACCTTATTCAATTTTGATTTGAAATTTTTCGGACAGTAATAATCTCTGAAATAAGAACATTAAAAAAAAAAAAATCAAATTGTTATTAAAAATAATACGTAACTATTACACATAATACATTTGTGGTTTTTACCCAAATAGTTTTTTTTTATAACATAGAACTTGCAAACAATTTATAACTAAATGTCATTTATTAACTTGTTTTATTTAATTTTTTTTACATTATGTACAAAACAACAAATTTTATCTTAAGATTCAAATAACTATTTTGATCTATTGGTAGACAATATATACTCTAGGATTCATAATATATAATATTATAAGTATAAAATTATATGAAAAAAAAAATCAAATTCAGTCTTAAGAAAGCTTCAATGAAAAACTTGCTTTAGCATTTTTCATTTTTATCAACTTACAAACATGTTAGAAATATGAATTATAGCTAATAACATTATCTAGAGAATGATGGATCCGATTTTTGATATTTTCATTTATACATATTTTTTGAGCTGTTAAAATATCAATATTTTGATTTTTTGAACAACTCATTAAACGCATAAAAATGCATATATCAAAAATTTGCTCCATCAGTCGCTAAAAAATATTGTTTTTTATAATTTTCATTTTATTTCATCTTTTTACAATATTCTCAAGTTGCTAAAAATCAAAAATATAATATTTTTTTAACAAATATCGTGATTACACGACAATTAAAAATGATATTGATACAAGACTATATTTATAGTACTCTAAAAATATAATCAAACATTTTTAAACTGATAGATTATTATCATTTCTTTTTAAATTTCATAAATATTACCTATACAAAACTCTTTAAAAATCACTTGTGTGGTGTCCTCTCAATAAATATAAATTAATACCTAATTTTTGGTACATATAGATAAAATATAATAAATCATTTTAAAATATACTTAACGATATTATGAAACTAATAAATTTATATGAATAATTAAAATAAAAAAATCAGTCTATATTAAAATAGACTTATTTTTGTCAGTACGGTTATACTATAAAACCATTATATACATCATTCATTACGGTTTTTGCGTTACCTATACACCAAATATATATTTATATTATTTTTTTTTTATATTATTAATTAATACATATTTTTTACTTTTATTGTATTTACCTGAATATCATTATTATGGTTAAAATTATTTCAACTAAAGGGGACTCCAAAATTAAGCTCAGCAAAGAAGTGGGACGCCGTCCCTCTCCGTCCCCCATCACTTTAACCACTGCCTTTAAAACTATGTTCAAACTTGGCCCAAAATAATTTCATCTGTTAAAAACAATTTTCATTTCCAAAATATTGTAATTTATTTTAATTTTATCATAAGTCATAAACACGGTTATCTACTATAGTAATATAACCGAGGTTATAATATGGTTCTATGATAGGTAGGCGCATGAATATGATATTTAATTATCTTATCGTTATTCGGTGCGCTTATTAGTTGGGTGGTTACTGGTTAGTAGGTTACACAATTTACACAATATTTTGTGATTGGTCTAATATACATATAGATGATCCAAGTCAGGTGTTTCCAAACTTTTTTTACAAATTTTGTTGTCAAATTTGAGATACGCTTTGGCATCGCGGGTCAGCATTTTTAGAGGAATAGAGAAGTTATGAAATGAAGAATAGATAAGATTTATTTTAAAAAATGTATGTTTATTTATATACATTTTTTATTCTATTTATATAATTTTTTTATTTTTATAATTCAAAATTTGTTTTATTATGATACGAGTACTATAGTTACTTAATGAGACGTTTAAAAATGTTTGTCTTTTAAAATGTCTTGATAGTTTGCATCAAATTTTGTGGTTCCAATTAGCAGCGTCACTTGTAAATGTTCATCACTTAAGTTAGTTCTGTACTTTGATTTGACGTATTTTATTTTCGAAAACGTTTGCTATTATGTGGAGCTTAATATTGATATTTCACCCGCATATTTTTCAAGATTTGGAAATTACTCCTCTGACAGCATGGCGTAAAATTGTTGGAGACTAGTTTCCTTAAAATAGTCTTTGAAATTGTTGTTTGATATCAACTTCAAGCTGAAGCTCTGTTTAAAGTTTCTATTTTTATGGCAGACGGATTTTCAAATATTCGAATACGGTCTTTTGCACTTTCGAAATCTCTAAGCCGAGTCTGAAACTATTTTTTCAAATAGGCGAGAACTCCAACGGCAAAATCGGTAGGGAATTCTTCATCATTTTCAAGTTTGTATTTGTTGCATGTTGGAAAATGGGTAAAATTTTTTTCTATTAATTGATTTGTGAATAAAGTTAATTTTAATTTGAAAGCTTTGATGTGGGAATATGTATATGAAATTAACAAGTTTCCACCTTGCAATTTTAAATTAAATTTATTCAGGAGCTGAGTTATATCAACGAGAAAAGGTAGTTACAATGTGTTTTTTTTCTGTCATAAATATGTTGATTTCTGAACGAAGATGAAAAAATATTTTCAAGACATTACCTCGACTGAGACAACGAACTTCACAATGTTATGAAATATCTGTGTACTCGTTTTCAATTTCAACGAGAATTTTCTTAAACTGACGGTGACTGAGAGCACTTTTTCGAATATAATTAACATTTATACCTTCAGATATTGGGGCATTTTTCCCAAATAAAGCTTACTGGTGTATAATACAGTGAATAGCTATTGGTTCTGCCGCTCTAGTCTCCAAAACAGCTTTACAAATATTAGCAACCAAAACTTTATGTGTTCCACATGCGTTGCGCCCTCCATCAGTAGTTACGCCTTTTAAAATTTTAAAATGGAGATCCAAAGCAAAAATAGATTCTTTTACCTTCAGAAAAATGTCATTGCAAAAGTAAAGTTTTCAGAAAAACATTATCAGTAGGTACGTGTATCTTGCATTGAGTGGACTGCGGCTAATTCTTCTATTATTTTGAAAGATTCGTTGACTCCGCGGCGAATAAAAGTACTTGCGCGGAGTCCGAAGAGTCGGTAGATTCATCCAAGGCAACTGAAAAATATTAAAAATATTTAGCATTGTTTTTTAACTGACGAACAATATCATTTTCGAGATCTGTGGCACGTCGCACAATAATTGTATTCGCTGACAAGCTAACATCGGTGAATAAATTCATTTCATCGGAACGAACCTCTTCAACTGCTTTCAAAATGCACTCCTTTACAATTTCACCATCAGCAAAAAGGTTTTCCGGCTATCGTCAGAGTACGAGTTACTTGAAAACTTGCTTTTACACGAGACTCATTTTGACATGACCGTTTTGTAAAAATTGTGTAAATTAGTAAATTTCGTTTTAAGATTTTAAACTTACCTGATCGTATTTTATCAGATAGCTCGTTATATATAAATGCGTGTTTGGTTTTGAAATATCTACGAATATTATATTCTTTCAAGTCGATCGTAAACTCTTATCTGACCATCGTGTAACTATCGAGTACAATGTCAGTCAGATAAGTGTGATCGACTATAAATCGATAAATTAAAAACAATGAAAACTAACATATTATTTTCAAAACATTAATTAGCTTGATGTGCCGTAGGTTGGAGCCCTCCGATCTAAGTGATACATTACCGAGTATTGCACATTGGCGCATAGCGTGTAAATTTAAATGAATTTTATATTGGATTCTTAATAAAGCAAGGGTTGTATTGGCATTTTTATTTAACTATTATACTTCTGAACAATTATTTTTAATTTAGGGTTTTTTTTTCGTGTTTTGCATTTATGACGACGGTATATTATATAAACAACATATTTTATAATAATTATGAAATTACATTTTAGTGATGGTAATTACTTGAATATTGATAATGAAAGATAATGAAAATATCTTTGTGCTTAAAATAATTAACAATAAAATATTGAATTTTTTATTATAAATTAAGACAATTAAATGTTAATATATATGAGCACTTATTGACTATTTATAATTATTATATTATATACCCAAAGTCACAATATTATACACTTTTATTTTGCACTTTAATTTCAACAACTGAGTTGTCATCTTCAGCGCGTACCAACAACGGACCGTTGTAGTTATAGTCTATAGTGGCAGTGATGGAATATACCATGCCGAGCAGCAATCAATAATACAGCGGTGCGATGTGTGATAATATGAACAACAGATAATTAGATATTTATAGGCACGACAATTCGATGAATAAATAATAATTTTATAAATAAAAATACGCTAATTTATCGAAATTTTAGTCGGTGCACATGCGATTGTGCTCCTAATTAACACGAGCCTATTTTACTGGTCAGGGGTTTACTATCGGCTAAAACGGATTATCGGATATCGAAAAATAATACTATAGAACATACATTTCCTCATCCGCCTCCCCAACCCCCCTCCCCCCCAATTATATTTTGGAAATTTATACATTTAAATTTATACATAGAATCATTATTTCCTCTCCACTATCGTAAAAATTCACAATTTTTATTATTTTTCACTCAATTAGTTAGTAAATGATTTGTATGAATTTGTATGACTAATTCCGGAATTCATACTACATCAGAAACATTACAGATCTCAAAGAAATTAGTTAAATGGTTTTTTCATAAATACGGGTATAATATATGTATGTACGCACGCATATATTTTTCCTATGTGTTTTATGCGAGTAATTGATTATATACTTGTGTACAGCATATTGTGTTGTAGCTCCATTATTTCACACATTATAATGTCAATTGATACTCACACAAGACAGTTTACCTATGCATAATCCCTTGAAAATCCTTGAATACATTTAAACCAGGGGACTGGATTATGCAAGGTGGTTGGCGCCGAGTTATATCGTGTAGGTACCTAATAATTTATTTACGATTACGACATTGAGTGAATAGCCTCATGGTTACCCTATATGATGATAAATTGATAAATTATCACTGGTCTGCATGAAAATCGGCCCTGACACCATTCCTGCTGATTCTTATGTAAAATGACCTCCTGAATCCAAATATGACCCCCGTTTTCCCCTATCACCCACAGTTTTTGGGGGAGGCCCCCCTTTTTTTTTCAACATTTTTCGATCATTTGGAGGGTTGAAAAGGATTATTATAGCTTTTACATTTCTTCTGAGGGGTTGGAGAGGTGAAAAAGTCTAAAATATAAATATTTCTACCAATGCGATAGAGT
>JAIPRL010000316.1:65089-156720 GCA_025469235.1 Pemphigus obesinymphae | reverse complement strand
ATCATTGCTTTCAAATTCAATACATCCACCAAAAGTACCCTGCCCAGTAGCGAAGTGCATCCACCAATACTGACACCCGACGAGCGAAGTGCTTCCACAACCTACTGACCGGCTTTTTTTATTTTTACATTTATCGACTAAATTGACACAAACATATCTCTCTGGGTTTATACATAATTTTTTTTTCAAAATTAATTGGTTACACGCAAATACCAGGGTATAAATCGCACTCTTGGTTAATAAATTACATTTTTTTTTTTATTATATTTAAAAGCTAAACTCTGCAGGGCCATGAAAGCGATTCAATTTTTTTTATACTCTTCAAAATAATGTATTATATCAATTTCACGGTATTATTTGAAATTCAAACACCTTTTATTTCGCTTATAAATAATTAAATGAACTTAAAATTCAACGAAAATAAAATGTATAGGTACTTAAATATTGAATAATTTTAATTAATCAATGATTCAAACAAATAAGTGAATATAATAAGAAATTAAAATGTGCTTTTGATTTTATTTTAAGTTATGGATTACCATAACATGGATTTACCCATATAAATTGGATGCAAATAAATTTATTTCAATTATTTTAGAATGATCATCGTGTGTTATTTACTTTAATTACACAAATTCATAATAGATCAGATTATACATATATATATAAAAAAGACATGATTAATATAACATAATAATAGCAATTTTGTGAACAAAAACATAATAATCAAAAAACATTATAGAAACATAATAATAACTTAAAAATAGTCAATTAAGGGGGGCACTGCACAGGAACTTTTATATAATTGTTTCTAGAATTGAACTATTAGGCAAAATTACATTTCTTATTACAATTCCATTCCGTTATTAAACATTATATATACATTTATATAAGTTATCTTTTTGAACTCTTAGGTAATTATTTATTTTGGCAATAAGAATCTAATGAGGTAGTACGAATTGAAAAATCTTTATAACCTATAGACTATTTTAGATAGATAAGCAAATAAAAAAGTGATGTTATAATTATTTTTGTACAAAATAGGCATATATGAAAAAAAATGGTTTTTCTAAAATAATACAGCAAAAACATAATATTAATTCATTTTGATATAAACTATTAGCATCACAGTTTTTTTGCTTTTAGATTTAAATCTATACATACATTTCAGTCTAGTAAAAAAATTTGTAGATGCTAAAATGTTACTACAATGCTTTACAACACATAATGGTTCAATTTCAGAACAAGAAAAAAACAATTATTTAACACATAATTAAATAAATTCAAGTATTATTTTACAAAATTAATCTCTAAAAAAACCCTTAATGTTTAATAAAAAAATACACAAAGTGAATGAAATACATTATTGATATAATATTTATCTATCTTTTATTTTTGGAAAACTATTTTAATTGATAAATAGTCTACGAATAGATTAAGGATTATTCTGGAAAAAACCGTTTACAATATAAAATATAAATACCAATGTATTGTAGAAAAAATGTTTTGTATCGAGAAAAAAAATTCTTGATAACGATATAGATAAAAAGAAAAAAAAAATACATTAAACATCAACCTTTACAAATTCTTGATATTTTTTGATTGAGTAAAAATGATTTATACTGTTATACTATAAAAAATAATAAGTAACATTACATTTATTCTAGGATGAAAATCACGTCCTTTGCAAATGTTTACCATAAAGCCAAAAGCTGTAGCTCAAGCATAATTCATTTTAAAGATATTATTTTGCAAATTTTAAATATCAATTTCTCAGGTTTATTATTTTATGTAGTCAATGTTGATTGGTTATCACCAATGAAGTAAAATATCATTTCTTTAAGTACCTCCCTCTGAAGCATCACGGCCACGTTGTTGTTCTAATAAACGTTCAAGTGGTGATGGTCCAGGACCTGACCATAATGACTATAAAAATTATATTTTATCATTAGTAAAATCTAATCAGTTTTAAATTACATAACAAATACCTGCTGATGAAATGTAGCAAATGATCTATTATTTGGATCTTGATTTGTATCCAAATTTCGAGGCATCATATTAGGTTGATTGAATAGTGAATAATATGGACTGTTGTTAGTAGCACCATTATAATAGTTACGTTGTTGATCATCTCTTACATTAAAATGCTAAAAATGTTTAATGTTAAGAAATACAAGTTAATGAAAAATGAATAATTTTTAAATAATAATATTTCCCAAATAACTCACATTTAAATTATTTTGCAATGATGAATTATGTGAAACTTGAGGAGAATTAACATTTGACCAAGTACCATTTGAATATTGCCCAATTGGAGCTTGGTTTTGCATAAATGGAAACATTGGAAGTTTTGATTGGTTACTAAAAAATAAAATTATTTAATGAGTTATAATTATTTTAGAGAAAAATTATATAATATATTATTATATCTTATTACTTTTGAGGTTGTTTAATGCTATCAATCCAACTGGTGGGTGGTTGTGGCCAAGTAGAAAAATTTGGTAATGGCTGACCAAACCTGTATGGGTTTTCTGGTGGTGATGGAAATCCACTCATATGTAAATGACCAAAAGCATTTAAAACAGGATTAATATTCGGTTGAGAATTTATATTGTTGACGGGATGTGGCAGTTGATAACCAATAGGAGTAGGTTTTACAGCATTTTGATCTTTTTCAAACTCTGATGAGGTCTGATCAAGGTCTTCTAACGACCATTTAGCTTCACTGCTAGATGATGAACTCGGAGATGGAGACCGGAATTTTACCTATAAATATTATTTAATTAGTAGAACAATAATTCTATACAAATCATAAAAATAATTACTATATACTATACCTGTTTAGCTTCAGTATCTTGATTTTTTTTCAACATTGAATCAAAATCAGTATTACGTACGGGTTTTATATCTGAATTATGAGAAGATTGGAATTTCAAAATACCACTTTTTCTATCATCTTTAACGAATATTAATATTAAATAAAATTAACTTTTTAAATCTTACTCATAAAATGATTGATGATATAAAATATAAATAACATACTTGAATTTAGTAACTGGCGCTGTTGATATGATGATAATGTTTCAAGATCAGCGGCAAGATCAATTGAATGAGAGCTAGTTGAGCTATTTGGTATTATTTCAAAGCTCCATTTAGAATCTTTTTTTCTATAAAAAATAAAATCGATTAACTCTTAAGTTTAATAAAATTATTTGTAATTAAATTCTATATTTAATACATTGCTTTAATTAATGAATGTGAAGTAGATGAAAACCAAACACCAAAATCAATTAAACGACTAGCCCTTAGTGCATTCATATTTATTTTTGTATTATCATCGGGATGAAGTCTATAATTAAAAAATATAATTAATTATTAAGTCTTAAAAATAATTAATAGTGGTCTTACATGAGTTTAGAATGTATTGATTCTAACATAACAAATCCTTGAAGTAATCTATCTTCTGGTAAAGGAATATGTGAATCTAATAATATATTAGTGTTTATTTGTAGTAAAAGAAAAAAATTAAAAAATGGCAGTATAATTAATATTTACAATTTTCATGGTTTAAATCACTCGATAGTCCATTCAATAATTTACAAAGACCAGGCCAAATTTGCAAACGACTTTTGAAACCAGGAGAATTTAGAACATTAATATCACTTTGTATCCAATCCAGAATAAGTTTGACTGTAAAACCAACAAATTCGTAAAAACATGATTAAAATATCAGTCAAAAAGGGGTGGATGCACTTTGTTCGTTGGGTAAAATACTGATGGAAATATATTGAATTTGAAAGCAACAATAAATCATTTCTTCCAATAAAATGATTCTGAACGAAGCTTCAGTGTATATATTCTGAGTAGGTAATAACTATTAGCATTTATATGGGTAATAAAAAAATTTGTCAATATACATAGTACAATAGTAAATATTTGGTGTAAATTTCAAGTTACTGTTATGATTAATAATTATTGGTCTTTTTTGGTAGTTATATAAGTATTATATATAACCATAACTGAATCACAGAGTTCAGAAAGAGATATGTCCAATATTTAGCAATATGAGTTAGTCACACCATTTTATTCTTAAAAGTACGTTTTCGCTTACGAAATTGCGAACACAAACCACTAACTAAAATTGTATTTAGATCGCTTCGTTTATCTTGAACGATTTTACATTGCGTACGCAAAATTTTGAATAGTACTCTATAGTTTGATGAAGTGCACACATGTACTGTGCGTTCTAAACAATTATTATTATTATTATTATTATTATTATGGATACATTTAATAAACTGAAAATTTATGTTTTGAACGATCGATGTCAACTACATGTGTAGGTACTTGCTGCAACTGATTGTTATGGCGTTGTAACGCCTCTATATATTATATTATGAAAGCTTCTAGAACTATTGTTAATATCATATATCTAATAAATCTATTGTTTTCCCTTGTTGTGTTTATATAATATTCTAGAACTTTCGAGGTTTTATGCATTTTGTGCTGCCTATCTATCATGAAGATTTTCAATTATTTTATAATCACTAAAAATTGATCGCCGACTTCTACAGCGCAAGGCAAATCAACTATATTTAATTTACATTGTATCAGTAGCCACGCGATTGTATAAGCAAAAACGTACCTTAACACTAAAAAAATATGTTTGACAGTAAAGTAAGTATTAAAAGTAAACATGCATCAGGCAGCAGTATCAAAAAAAAAAAATAAATAAATAAAAAAAAAAGGTAGCCTCATGTAAAATTTAGCGTTTTGAAGTTTTTAGTTACGTTTTTGAAAATTACTAAGAAAATCAAAAAATGATTTCTATAAAATACCAAATAGAACCAATTTCAAAAAAATATACTTAAATATGAGGAAACTTTTTTTTTTTTTTTTTTTATTATTTACTCCTGCCCGAAAAACTGTTTATATAAATAAAAAAATAGCAATAAATTTTAATAAATTTTGTTCAGCTTATTTGTTGAACAATTAAATTAAAATAATTTAATATATTTTTTACCTGCAGGTAATGTGTAATATTCCGAGATATTTTGACTTTCTTTCATTGTATACAGTGGAAGTAGGAAAGCATTAAGAAAAGTAGCCAATAAATCAACAATAGGATAACATTGTACTTTTATTGATGTAGATTCATTTCCAACATAGTTAAATGCTAACATATTAATAGCTACCATCTAAAAGTTTATAAAAATATGATATAAATATAAAGTATATTATAATTATAACTATATGAGTGAGAATAAGTAGTGTTAATAACCTGTTGCAATTTAAATGATGTAAATGATTCGGTTGCAATAAGTGGTGTAAATGATAACGCAAGACTTTTGATGTATCCATCACAAGCCTGGCGCTTCATATTATCCTTAGACATTAACACTCCGTGAAATGCAAGAAATAATTGAATAAATTCAGTGCTAGTGATCTTGGTTTTATATAGCATATCTTGACTATAATATAATATTATAAACAACAATTAATTATTTACTAGTTTGTAGAATAATAAACAAAACTATTATAAATTATTTAATAATTACCTAGAACTAATATATTTGTTTAATGTGACATTTACATTATTGATAGCGGCTAAAAAAGGATGTCTAACATTTATGCTTCTCATATAATAAAATACTGTGCTTAAACTATCTCCTCTTGATGCTTCTAGAAGAGCCAATTGGTTGTAGGGTTGTCCACTGTTAGGGCTTAAATGTATGGCATGTCTACATAAAATTATGTTTTTCATATTAAAATAATAAATATTATGGTTTACATATACACTTTAAAAATATTGTTAAATTTAATTAATCAAATATTTTAGTAAAAAGTTTCTCTGTTATTTATTACATAGACTACTAGTTGAGAACAGTGGACACAAAATGTGGCCCATGAGTTCTGTCGTCTGTTTATCACACCTCACCTAGGACATGCGGAATCCAACTTGTTTCATTTACTGCACAACGAATATTATTTTCTGTTACTAAATTAAATTTGAATAAATTGAAAGGTCGGCAATAATATGTTTAGTTTACTGATACCTATACTTGAAAAGAAAGGTCTAAATTAGGGATGGGGAATTATTCAAATATTTGAATAATTGAAAAACCAATATTTTAATAAGTTAATAAATAATTGAATATTTAAAAATTATAATTTTTATCAAAAAAATTTAGGTAATGAAATATTATTTATACCATAATATATATATATATATATATAGTATATGTCTAATACTGATCATATGACAGTAAAAGTGCCAAACTGTTCACCAACTATACTTAATATCTGTTATTATTAGCAAACAGTATTTAAAATTCTGATATATCTTTCATAAATTTAAATTATGTAAAATTAATTACATCTATTCGAATATTTAAGTATTCGAACATTCAAATTATTTATGGAAGATTTATTCAAATTCAAATAATTCGATTATCCAAGTATACAACCCTAGTCCAAGTTCATTTTTCTAAATTTTCAGGAAACAAATAAAAACTAAGATTTCATTATTATAAAATAATTGGATAATTATTTATCCAATATTATTACTTTCACTTCTCCTTAAGGGGTTCTGTTTAAGCAATTATTTGATATACATTTGCATTACGCAGTGTGTTTGTGTCAGTAGTATTTGGTCTTTAGTGTGTATAAATATGTTTGGCATAATAACGATGGTGCGTTCACTCGCGTGCATAGGCACCTGTTAATAAATATGGCTACTGTATTTGAAAAGATACTAGATCTCAGTTCCAACATACTGATTATCCTAGTGATGCGATAAGGATTCTGAAAACTGATCTGAATTTGTTGCGAAATCTACTTTAGAACGATTTTCCCACTTTTAATTTCACAAAAATTGTAAATGTCAATTTTCAAATGTTCGAATATATTAACTTAATTTTAGGTGGAATTAGGGGAAAAAAAATCAAAAATGCGGGAAAGTCGATCTAAAGTAGACATTACGACAAATTCAGATCAATTTTTATCACTAGATCCATCGGTACATTGGAAATAATGGTCTAAATTGCCATGTTAAGTGTGCAATATATAAAGAGAGACAAATACTGCTTCCAAACCCAAGTGATGAAAAAATCACTTTTTTACCTTTCATACCTTATTGAAACATATAGTGGAGAGGGATTGACAAAGTGAATATGCTTGAATGTTTTTTTTTAGTAAAATTTATAATAGAACATTTTTTAAAGATCTTTAAAGGGGAAGGGGGAAAGCAATAGTATTAGATGTTTTTGTTTTATTATTTATGCCATTTTATAAATTATTTTGATGATATACCTAATTTTCGTTTTTGGTCTTATGAAAAGTTAAAAAAATGGACCATTTTGTTTCTCAGGTATAGATTTTTGTGGTAAAATTAAAACAATTTAAGTCCAGTTAGCATACATGAACCATATTTTTCAAAATAAATATGTCTACATGAACACGGATTATTATGAAATTCTTTATTTTATCAAAGGACTTAAATCGCTGTGAACAAAAAGAAAGAAGATATTTTGGAATCAAAACCTCATTTTCGTAAAAATTACTGATTTATAGTTGATTCACTATAAAATATCCTGCAATGGTCCAATTGAGTTTAAACTTAGTGAGTCATTTAAACATAACCATACACCTCCTTAGATAGTTATAAACCCACCAACATATACTTACCGAAAAAGAGGACAACTTAAGTACCCAATTGCCTGTTGTACGCAAATTTAGCACCTAATAAGAATACTTGTAGGTGTTGAATCTGCTGATTCACTACCAAATACACAAAACTTATTCAATTTCTTCTAAAATTGGTAAATATTATGGTCTAATATACACATAATATATTCTCATAATGTAGTGCTTCATAGTTTAATATTATAACCGTAATATTTTGTTGTAAAATTAGTTTTATAAAAATACTTGTAAGTGGAAAATTCTTCTGATTCTCGCTAAAAGCACAACTTTTTTTTTTGAAATTGGTGTATATCAAGGTCTATCATACGTGTAAGTATTCTCAAAATTTACTTATTTAATATTTTAGCCGTAAAATGAAATCGGGAGAATTTTTGATTTCATATTACGGTAGTAATATTAAACTAGGCACTACATTTTGACAACACATACATATATATGTTAGATCATGATGTATACCAATTTTAGAATAAATTGAACAAGTATTGTGCTGTTGGCGGTAAACCAGCAGAGTCAACACTTACAAGTATTCTTATAAGGTTCTAAATTTATGACGAGTAACTTCGGTTTTGGGCAGTATATGCCGGGTGGGTTTATAATTTTCTATGGAAGTGTGTGGGTGTGTTTAAGACAGCATATTTTATATTTTTTTATTTTATTAGCGAATCAGCTATAAATCAGTAAATTAGTCATCACCGACTTGGACCTTTCTTCTTCTTAGGTACACAATTATACTTTTTACTAGTTATAAAAAAAAAAAAAAAAAATACTGATTTATAAGAAAATATATTTAAAAACAATTTAATGTGCATGCACAAATTAATAATATGATATATATTTAAATATAAACTGTGTTATTCAGAGTAATTTATTCTCCATGTTTAATTAGCATTGAAAAACTGATAATCGTTTATTGTATTCATAGTAAATTGTCTAATCTGTTGCTTAATATAGTTAAAGAATTTTCATTAAACATACCTTAGACAGTGTATCACTTTTTTTTATTTTTATCGATATTATGCTCAATGTTAACTCAGTAACTATTTACCTATATTATATGATATACCTTAATTATCATAGTAATATTATATATTACTATGATAATGTGTATTTAAGTAATTTGTTTCTAATTTTTTTTCTAATGGTAAAAAATTACAAATGTATTAATAAAAATAAAATTTTAATTTAAAATACATTTATTTAATAAAATATAGATTTTATACATAAAGACATATCTACATCAAGTCCATATAATGTTCGTAACTTGAGATGGCATAAAATATATAAAATACATAAAGATCCTTTCAATAATTATTCTCATTATGAATTTAAAAATAAGTATTGTTACTCTAAGGAAGAAGTTATTTTAATTTTAAATAGAATAAGAGGTAATTTAAAAAACCCAGTAAATAATCGAGGTCGACCTCTAACTCTTTTATTTCAAAAGTAAACAAAATAAAAAAAATATAAATAAATAAATCAAAAGTTAATTTTAAGTTTTAATAAGTAAAAAGAATCATAATAATATTATATAATTATCACAAATATACAGATATAAAATAAAATATTAGCCTAGTGTTTCATCATACTGAGAATATAGTTATTTATCTATAGATAATAAATAAATAATCTTTTATAATCTATGTATTTATGTATATTATCTTGTTTAGTAAAGCAATGGCTCCGCAATGTTCATAAACACTTATAAATACTAGTTGAACAGTTCCTTAAAAGTTAAGAAACAAAACGCGTTTTGTTACACTGTTTAAACACAATGTGTCATGATTTAAGCGAGGACTCTAAATAACACTATAACTATTTACTAGTGATGTTACGAACCCAGATTTTTGAGGTCGAACCGAACTTTTTCAAATTTTAACGAACCCGTACCAAACTATTCAATTTAAATATCGAACCCGAACCGAACTTAAAAAAAAATTAAAAACAATTTAGCATTTAATTGATTTAAAAGATGGTAACTCAAGAGCTTCTAAAATGATCGTCAAAATACTGAATACTGATATATAAATTTACCGAGTGGCAGTGTATTATCAATAAGACGACAAAACAATCTATTTTTGTATTGTACCACAAATATTGGTTTATGAATTACAACTAATGTATATTTTCTGCATATCTTTCAACGCCAAAAACTAGTCAGAATAATCAGTGATCAATTCTAATTTAAAGGATTTTAAATATTTATAAACATCGCTTTATATTTATAGCATACTATGGAATGTTGTGTATATGATTTGTAAATAATTTTTAATAAGTACATCACATCATATTATATTGATAAACGATAACGAAAATTTGTTGATAATAAGTACCTACTCATATATTATATTATGGAAAAATTATTATCCATCCTAAAAATAAAAAAAAAACTACTTATTTAAACATTTTTTTATTTTTTTAGCGATTTTCGATAAATGAAATTCACATTTTGTTTTCCTTAGTTCGATATTCGAACAGCACTATTTTGTGTTTAGTTTGGTTCGAATATTTTCAATTTTAAGTTCGATTTTTGAACAGAACCATTCATACTGGGTTTGGTTCGAAAATCGAACAGTTCGTAACTTCACTACTATTTACCTGTAAAATGATTCTGCTTGCTTATTTTGATTGCGATAACGAGCAATGTCACCCAGATGTACCAAACAATATTGACAAATGTAATTACATGAGCTTTTTTGTGGTTTTCGTAAAAATGTTGACCCTAAAAGCTTGTCATCTGTATCACAAAATCCATATAATTTTCTATGGGAAATAACAATTAATATATTAAAACATGTCTGAATATAATTTATTACTTTTTACATACTTATGAAATGGTAGATCCAAATCAAATGTCAAGCATATGCTGTGCAAAAGCATAAGATAAAAGCCATAGGCAGACTCAAGGCACGATAAAAAAAGTGCGTTCCATTCGTTGCGTTTAGCATTCTATTAGACAAATAAAAACACCATTTATAAAAAGATAACAAAGTGAATTCAATTCAGTAACATAAACCTAATTTCAAAGTGTAGGTACCTTTTTGTCTTTAGCGAGTTGTTGCAATTTGTTGATGTTATTTTTAAATCCGTGGTTCCAGAGATCTTGTTCAACTTTTTGATCCAACGCATATTCCAAATCTAATGTCAACACTTGTTGGTAGATGATCTGAAAGAACAATATCAAACATATATAAAAACAGACTAAGATGGTGTGATGCAACGGCTATGAATACCCTTAACTGCTGCTGGTGCGCTAAAGTTTCGGCACTGTTTATGTCTTTGGACGCACATATTTGTTCTTTTAGCAGATCAGCTTTCCTGCGGGACAACACGTAAAAAATAATTTAATAAACTATTAATTAGCTTTTAGTGAAATGGTTAACATACTTTAACGTTTGAACGGCCGCGATGGACACCATGGTTCAACTGTATACTCGCACACATGGAACAGAAATAACAACGACAATATTGTCAAACATCATCATTTTCATCAACTGTTGTGCTATTTCGTTAGTTGCCAGCGACATTTCGGCATTTTGCACTCAAAACAATAATTTACGATTATCATAATAATATTATTGTCATACATGAATTAGACTGTAACCCTTATTTCTTATTGGTCTAAAATATGTATGCCCAACGACATCAGCTTATCTACTGTGCGCGTTATCAGTTGTAATGTTATATCACAGAATATTCTATGGTTATATTTGTAGTGGTAATGTGGTATTAAGTTATCAACCATGACCCTGTTTGTGTTTTTGTGTAAAGTTAATGGGTGACCTTGGAAGTTGAAAATAACAGTTGACAAATTTTGATAATAGATATTATATAATGTATATTGTATTCAATACAATGTTGAATGTATTGTAATCGCTGTAATTAGTAATTTGAAGATGCAGTTTTTCATTGATCAAATTAATCTATATAAATATATATAATATATAGCAAATTATCGTTACTTCGGTCCTCGGTTTTACGTTTAATGGTAACTTGAAGATGGGTTCTCGGTTTTTTGTAAACGAACTGTTATTAGTTATTACCTTGAGTGACATTTCTATAATGTTCTATGTTACCACAAATAATTATGTATAGTAGTATCATTGATTTTATAAGGCGATGGTCAACTAGATCCCCGGATATCTAGATCATCCAGGTCATTTAAATATCTGTGGTCATTTATATTTCTTTTTCGTTAGGTCAACTAAATCCCTATGTCAAGTAGATCTTTTTTGTTGGGTCAGTTAGATCTACAAAATATAAGGGGATATAGATGATCGAATATCTAGTTGACCGTTTACCATTTTATAATATACATAGTATTTTATAAAATCAATGATAATAGTAATAAGATAATTAATTATCTTAATTCGTGCCCTAAACTCAAAATGAACGCGAAATAAAGCTGTTAATAATAGATTTTTAATATTTGAAACTACTGTACTCAATCAATTTTTGATTTAAATAATGGTCATTAGATCAAAATCAGGTTTAAAAAATTACATATCATGTTATATAATTCATATTATGTAGTCAATTGGAGCATAGATTAACCAAATTCTTGTTAGGTTAATCTAGGATTGGAGTTAGGGACGTATTTATGGGTTATCCGAAAAATAAGGGACATTTTTATAACAATATTGATAAATAAAATCTGTATTGCTATTTGCATTATTATTTTTAAATTACTTTGAAAATTATAGATATGGATACAAATGTATACTTTTAATTTCTACATTTTATTATGGCATAGCATAAATGATTAATAAATACAATTTGAATACATTGATAAAAATATATTTTTATTTAATAGTAATATTTGGATTTTTTCACCGAAAATATTTAAAAAGCAATTCTTATTTTTAATTATTGTTTAAATAATAAATTTATTATTTTATTATTGTTGACAAATATTTTTCCAATGGATTTTAATGCCCAAACCATGATCCTAAACCTAAAATGGAGTTAGGGCCTCTTTAAATATTTGGGCATTATTATTCCAGGGTACACTTAAAATAATAGTTTTTTTCTTTTTTCAAAATGACTGTAACCGCTTATTCTGCGGTAAACTGGTAACAAGTCGAGTTTGGTACCTACATTTTTGTCTTGATGTGAACTTTATAATTTACAGTTTATACTTTTAGCAATCATCTGTATAAACTATATTTTTACCGCTACGTTATGTGGGGACGCGCAACGGGTCGTTTTTCACAATGGAATGCTTTTCAAATTTTAATCGTCGTTATATTCTGTGGTTGAATCATTAATTATGGCGGCGGGACTTTTCAACGTTGATAACCAGTGTAATTTTCACCTTTATTTTCATTTTGAAAATCCGTCGATTTATGATAAGACGTCCCGTCAATAACGATCTGGCCATGGATCACCAAATAGTAAATATTATTTGCTAAATAACAAGTACATATATACATAATATACAGTGCGCGTTGGGCACACTGTTTTTTTTTGCAGTAACCGACATTGATGTAAAAATGGCTGCGATCCGTATACAAAACTGTCATCGTAATTTCCCAACAATATATATACAATAATGTGTAAACAAAATAATGATAACAGCTCGCTGATAGCGCCTCCGTAGCTACTTTTTTTTTTATTATTCCCGACGTCGACGATGTTAACGTCGAAACGAAATATTACGGTGTCCGCCTTCGTTTTTCATTCTCGTTTTCATCATACGCTTTGGTGACGGCAAACTATGGAAATTCGGATGTAAATCGCAGCGGGAAACGGACGACTGCAGTTCGTATCGGACTTTTGGACGGTTTGTGGTACACCGCACACCACCGTACGGTTGTTTATCAATTCTCCTTGGGTAAGTAAAAGACAACAAAAAATTACAGTAGACGAACGCGTGCGTTCGTATTTACATTATGATGGTCTTTGCGTTCGTTGTATTGGGTCTTTGAATGGTCCGTATCGTGTTTAAAACTTCATTGGATTTGTTTTCGATGGAAATATTTATAATTCGGAATTCGACTAGAATAACGAATATAATATTTTGATTTTCAATAATCGTATTGAAAATCATTTATGACCATTGTTCGAATGTTATTGAAATATTATAACCTTATGATTATTTAATATAATGTATGTTAATCGACGGAACACTTTTTACTGTCTGCGCATTTATGTTTCCGAAGTCTATAGTTGATCGCTCAGTATGAAACCGATTTTTTTCGAAATTTATTATTTTATACTTTAATATTGGCATTTTAAAATTGCGTTCGTTTTGATCTAAATTGGACATTATGGCATAGAAAATAATTGCATAGACAGTAGTCGTTAAAATCCTTTCACATGAAGTAAATTATATTTGGCTTTACATACCTATAATAAAATACCTATTTTTTTATAGGTACCTACCTACTTTCTCTACATATTGTAGAAAAAAGAAATTGCACTTATTATCAAAACTTGGGGAGGGGGCTCATGGGAGTTTGTGTATCTTATGAAAGGGGATTATTTCAATATTTTACTCGTATACGAAACAAATAGAAAATATTTTTGAAGTTGTATTTTACTAGTAATAGTGGTTTGTATTTGAAACCATTTTAGATTTTTAGTGCATTTTCCTAGTTTTGGTGCTGTTTTTCGCTAATATGCATAAAATATGGTTTATTTTGAATATTTCATAAATCTCATGAATATGTCAGTTATGTGAATTGATTAAAAAAATACCCACATTTCCATTTTATTAGATATTTCATAACCCGGTGTTGTTGTCGGTTTGTTGATCAAAGAAGTATGACTCCTTATTTTTGCTTGCTATTTTTGAAGATTTCTTAGGTCATATATAGCTATGGCGACCATAAAGATAAAATAGAAAAAATAATGATCATTTGGTCAAATGTAAAAAAAGTACTAAAGTATCATTTTATTTTATTTTTTAATGTTTTATCTACCTATATAGTATTTAACATTTACCTACTACAAATTACAAAATAAATGTAATAATTTAATTATGATATGTTTTTATTCAATTTAAAATATGAGGTTAAAAGGTAAATACTTAAATACATTTATAGAAATTAATGTGAATTTTAAGTGTTTTACTGTGAACAATGTTAAAAAAAGATTTTCATCGATAAAACAATTTCTTTATTTAAATAGAAAAAAATATGCTATAGGTACCTTAAATACTCATTTAATATTTATATTTGTGTAGTATTAAAATTTCTTTTTAATTAATGTGAGTATGTACCTATAAGTAAAGTAATAACGAATCTATACAATTATTAGATAATGGGTTGTTATTAATTATATTAATTAGACTTCTAATAAAAGAAGTCAATAAATTGGTTTTAAAATTTGAAAATGATAAAAATTACTACATTTAAATGTATTTAGCACAATCATTCCTGACAACAGTACATAATACATAGATAAAAAAATAAGTACTGTCTTATGAAAATACGTATGTATGGTACTTGATACTTGATAAAAAACTTCTTTTCCTTCGCCTCCCTCCCAACTATTTGGGGTCGCAAACCCAAATAGTCCTACATTGTCATTTAATTCTATCTCCTGCATCTTTCTAATACCACTCACCATCACCTCTTTTTTGGTCTTCCTCTTTCCATTAATGTACATTTATTTTTACTAATATTACTGCCTCAGTTTCTTCCCTTTTTAATATATGTCCAAGCTATCTCAATTTATTTTTTCAACTATCGAAATTACTCCTATGCTACCTCTTATATACTCATTACTTACTTTGTCCTTTCTAGTCACTTTACTCATTTATCTTAATATTCTCATCTCTACTGCACACATTCTCTGTTCTATCTTACTATCTACAGCCCAACATTCTGTTCCATATATCATTGCGGCGTCACCACTGTCTTATAAAATTTACCTTTTACAACAATAAAATCTGTCATTAGACAATATTTAGTAGAAATATTTTTGGGGGCTATGAATAATTAAGAGAGGGAGCTAAGTCCTTAAAGCCCCCCTTGTTTTTACATTTATGACTATATCATAATATTGTACTACCTATTATATTGCTGTCCGCTATGTAAACACAGTATCTGCAATAAACCAAAATGTTGGAAAATCTAATATAGACTACAGTCAACCATCAAATGAAATACATAGTAATAATACAAATTATACTGGAAACCAATTTTACATTTTTGCCACCCTTAAAAATGAAATTCTTATTTCCTAAGTTAGTATTTGAAATATCGGATAAACATTACCATAATATGGCAATCGCAGACTGCAGTGTTGAGAGATGTTTGATGGATAACTTTGAAATATTTAGTTGGTAGTTTTTATCTATGACTAATATTCTATTACATTCAAGGAATTTTTATTCTATGGCATAAATTAAATATTTAATGTAAATATGACAAATGTTTTAGGTAATATATTATTATTTATTATAATGAATAAAAAGAAGGATAAATGGGATATTTGCCGTACCTGTGGTAATACAGGGGATATTGAAATATTTGGACGTGATGGAGTGGCTTTGCAACTAGAAGAAAAAATTAATACCTACCTTCCTATTACGGTAACACTAAAATAAAATGACTTAATTACTAAATTGTTTATTTTATATATTTTATTTTTACTATGTTAAAATTATAGGTATCCATTAATGATAGTCATCTGCCTCTTAAACTATGTAGTGTATGTATCAGCCGGTTGGAAAGTTGTCATCATTTAATTGTATCAACTATAGAAATGAACAAAACTTTAGAAGAAGTAATGAAAAAAAGACAAATAAGAAATAATTCCTATAATTTTGTAAGTATACATGGGTATATTTGATTATTACTTGGTTCACAGAAACATGCGGATGATCACAGCATGCCTCGTGATGATTTATCCGTGTAACAGTGATTCCCAATTACAATAAAAATATTTAGGTATATAATACAATAAATATATATTACATTATATAAAATAAACAATTGAGATATTGTAATGCAGTGCGCTGAGATAACCCACTGTACTATACAATATAGACTGTAGACAGTAAACACGTAACATATATTATTCTTCATTTAAATTAATAATATGTTTCAGAAGCATGAATTATTTTTCTTATTAAAATTATTTTAGTTATTTTTATTTTGGTAGGAAAGTATTGAAGACGATGCTATTGAAGATACAGAAAGAGAAAATATACAATCTATGGACATTATGGATATAAATTCTGCTGATCTTGATGATGGTAGCACCATTGTTACAGTTAAAGAAGAATATTCAGAAGTAATTAATTTAATGATTAATTATTATTATAATATACACTAAAACATTTTAATTTTAGTATGAAACTGTGGATATCGTCAGTGTTGGTGCTGATGACCTTTGTGAAAATATATTAGATGATGAAGATTTAGATATGGAAATTATGGAAGACGAAGATATTAATGAGGGGAATGGTAAATTTCAATGTTCCAAGTGTCAGCGTGTTTTCGATACAGAGACTAAAATGCGTCGTCACATATTTATTCAACATAATCCTGCAGAGATGGAGTGTTTTCATTGTTTTGCCAAATATGACTCTATGTTGCATTTTGAACGTCATGTTTCCACACACTTCACTCGAAATGAATATCTCTGTGACTTTTGCCCAACTATGTTCAACCGAGTATCTGGACTCCTTGATCATTTAGAAAAACATAAAAATGAACGTCAAAGATTTACTTGTCCAGAATGTGGTAAAGTGTTGGCAAACCGGCTTTCTTTTAATATTCATCAACGTACTCATACTGGCGAAAAACCTCATGCATGCAGATTTTGTGACAGAACATTTTCACAGGTATGTATAGTATTTTTTCAAAAAAAAACGAGAAGGACAAAATGTCCAATGGGAAAAATATTCAATGAAATAAATGTCAATGGGAAAAACAATCAATGGAATAAATGTCCAACAGAAAAACGTCTATGTATAGTGTGATCATCTTTTATGTTAATACTAAATAATTCAGCCAGATGACTTTTTATTGAAATTAAGTTTTAGGGGGTATTAAAATACACATTTATGGAAATTTTCAAATTTTTACTCTTACGGTGTGTGCATGCACAATATAACTTGTATTTTTTTAATGGCAATACCTACTTTTAGCATCCGATTCGGATTAAACAATTTTTTTTCAAACCCAAAATTGATTGAATAATGGTAATTTCAAATGCGACTTCAACTAAATTTTTGAGACAACTTAAATCAGGTTTAGAATTTTATGGTGAAACTTCGAATAATTCATTGGGTGAAATTATCTGATAAATCATTATCAACTTGTATTATTAATAGCTACAATATTATTAACATCTATTATTATTATTAGAATAAGTATTGTTATTATTATTACTATTATTAGGATTAGCATTGATTATAATATATTATTATTATTATATTTAATTAATGGTATTAGTATATATTATTAAAAATTTGAAATTATTAATTACCCAACTCTAGTCCGTGAAATATTTAGTGTTGTTTTAAAAATGATAAAAAAAAAACAATAGTTTCTTCTTCAAATTTTAAATTACTGTTATTCAGTAAATTTTGGATTTAGAACTTAGTTTTAAAGGTCAACATGACTTGAAAATATTGTTTAATTCGAATCTAATGCTAAAAGTAAGTGTTGACATTTAAAAAAATACAAGTTGTATTGTGCATGCGTAAAAATGATGTAAGAAATGAAAATTTCACAAAATGTGTATTTTAGTACCCTTTAGGCTTCTTGAAAAATTAATTTCAATATAAGGTCATCTGGCCTAAATATTTAATATATCATACCATATATATATATTTAATCACTATCATTATTATTTTTCAATTATCATTATCTGAATTCAAAATTTAAATTGCCCCAATAGCCCTCTTTGTATACCACAATGCTGAAGTCGTCCTTGGTTTAATGTTTATTTTGGTGGACAGTTTTTCAGGTATATTAAAATAGTGCAAATAAATATAATAAAAATAATATTAAATCATGAAACCAGCCGAAAGAATAAAGGAAATTATGAGGGTAATAGTTTCAATGGACGTAGGGTTAAGGATATTAGGAAAAATGAAGGGAGATATATAAAGATAAAGATAATTTTTGGAATAAGTTATAGTGATCTAATGCAAATGCAGGGTAGTCAAAACGTAAATTAAGTAAGACATTTGATTTCCTCAAAGCAATGTGTACAAAGGGGGAAATTGTTAAGCCTAAATAGAAAGCATGTGACGGGAGCTGATTATGACCCAGCCTGAGGTGAGAAAATTAAACTATTTGAAATCGGGAGAGCGGAAGATTTCTAAATCAAGGTATTTCAGAATGATAGGATATATTTGCTTATACCAAAAAACCAAGTGAGGAGAAGAGGAGGACCACCTATCCTTGCCAAGCTTTATTTATGGTTTGATTTAAATATGAAAGAATATCGTAGGAAGGAATTTTGAGAAGGGATTGGCGACATTTGACTAAGTATGTGTTAAGTTGATTTAATATTGAGAGTTGGATGAAGGATTAGAATAGAAAGAAGGTAATAGCTGATAGTGATGAGGAATCTATGGAAAATGAGGAATTTATTAGGAGTTAAAAATCGAATAAACTGAAGTGTCATTAGAATAGCTAAACATTTGGAAGTGAAAAAGTAACAAAGGTAAGGAGGAAGAATGTCCGAAATGTGAACACTTAATATTTAGTTCCAGAATAAAAATTGAAGGTCGGCAGAGTTGTGTGATATAGAATTGTCCGTAAAAATTAAATGATGGGAGGAAAATTATATGAAATAAATTCAGAAGCTTAATTATAGCTTTTAAAAGGAGATATATAGAAGATTTAAGAAAATGATGCATAATATGTAATATGAGTATCAATATGAACAAGAGGTTGAAGAAATATGAAGATTTAATACTTATAAATAATAATAATAAATAAATGTAATACTAATAATAAAATATATAAATGGTTTGATTAGACAGATTCCGTACTGTTAAATGAAATCAGTCATAAACGAGTCAACCTGAGCGAAAGTATTAAAAGGGTTTTTGGTACATAACGCTAATGTGTAAAATGGGTATAAAAAAAAACTATAAAATATTGTTATAGGAAAGATTAATATGTTTTAAAAGAAATTTATTAGCAAGGAGAAATTAACAAATTTCTATAGTGAGAAATACACTCAACTTCTAGGCAAAGGTTGGGCTGGGCGTAGATTGTATTGCAATTATTATGGTGTGAATACAGGAAGTTAACAAAGAATTTAGTTTGTTATTATGAACAAGTGAAGCGGAAGAAAACAAAAATAAACCATAGTCAACCTTGGAGTATATATAAAATTTAAAAATGATGAGAGCGAGGAAGAATGAGAACCTCACCAGTTTAAAAAAAAAAAACTCCACTTGTTAATTCACGTTAAAATACAAGACCTCTAATATAAGTTATTTATTTTTTCTATAAATTGGTTTATAATAAACCAAAGATTTGTTGCTTAAGAATCAAACAATTTAAAAATTTACATTTGATGACTATAAAATAACGAAACATTTTCAAAACGTTAATTATTATGATTGTATTTGAGTATTTGAAATATATTATTTATTTATTTTATGAAAAAGCACATTTATTTAACACATTATCAAACATTTGTTTATTTCACTTAATACTTATATATTATCTTATTACAGATTTCATCTAAACAATATCATGAACGAACTCATACGGGAGAAACAACCCATCACTGTGAATTTTGTGGCAAGGGATTCAATTCAAAATTGACACGTGATACACATAGGCGAATTCATACAGGCGAACGCCCTTTTGGATGTAAACAGTGTAATGCTACATTCCGTTGTCTGGCAAATTTACGCCAACATGAAATGGTTCATGCACCAGTAAAGCCATTTCAGTGTGAGGTGTGCTTAAAGCGTTTTGGACGGCCAGAAAAAGTGCGTGTTCACATGCGTACACATACTGGCGAAAAACCCTACAAATGCCCAATCTGTGGTCGTGGTTTCACTCAAAAAAACGATATGCTTAAACACACTAATGTGCATAATAAACCGGCTCGACGAACAAATACACAAATGATAAAAAACAATGAAATAATAGTTTCTGTAAATAGTACATCTCCCAAATATGTAAATATAAAAGATCTTAAGGAATTGTGTTATGATGTTTCCAACAGTTACGATAGTTCAGAAAATGATACTAATAGTTCAATGACTTTGATGGAGGACCACTAGTAATATTAATACTTATTCCATATAATTATTATATTTATTCTGAATTTTTTTTCTAAAGCCGACTTTGTTTAATAATAAATGTAATAATTTTTTTTTTTTTTAACAATAATATGATAATGTAATTTATCTAAATATGTATATTATGTGATACGAATTAACATTAATATGCAATTTCATATTTTTTTCTATGTTATAAATTTTCCATGTTATAAATTGGATAGTATTATAATAATTATTAAGTTGAAATAGATTGTTTGAACATATGTCATTAAGGTTGTGTATCTTAGTATCTGTATTGTTTTTACATATTCATGTGTTATGTCAATAAATGTGACTTGCTACTTAAGAGTGTTTTTGTCAAAAATATTCAACAGGGTCAAGCTAAAAAGATTTCCTTGATATTTATACCCTACCTCAACAAACATTATCTTATTTAAAAAAATATAAAAGTTAAATAAGTTAAGGAATTAAATGTTTTTGAACAAATTTCTTTCCTTTCAGTCATGATTTTTGATAATTGCTTTCCTTTAAATGAGATAAATATCATTTCATATAGAAAATTAGAAACTTGTTTTCTTTTAATTAGATATTAAATAAAGTAAAAAATATATTTTAGCTAAATAGAGTATAGATTTTGAACTCTTATGGTATATAAAACAAAATAATTGGCTCTTATTTGTATACCATTTATTATAGATACCTACCTATTATTTTTATGCCTAATTTATAAAATTATAGTGATTTTTGTTTTGAATAATTGAAGGGTTCATTACCTATAATCTTCATTAAATTAAGATTTTTGTAATAGATAATATTTTTTTTAACTAACATACCTACTATAAAAATCTGGAAAAATAATCAAATATTATTTATTTAAAATTAAAAACTATGTTAAAATATAATATGAATATTTATAATTATAACAATATTATTAATTATTAGATAAATATTAAGAATATTTAAAAACTAATTAATTTAAAAAATGTAATACTTTTATAAAAATAAAAATAAATATATATTATAAAAAATAACAATATAATATATATATATAAGTAAATTTATTATACATATATTATAAAAAAGAAGATACGTGCTTAAAGCACCTACCTATTTGAAAAAAGATTGTAGTCGGGTAACAACTAGTTTCGACTTTCGACCTTCAGTCATTACCAGGTTACAAATGAATAATAAATTATCTAAAATAATAAACAATTAATGAATAAATATATTTTTTTATTATTCATTTGTAATCTGATGACTTATGGTCGAAACTGGTTGACCTACTTATAATATTTTATCGAATACTCTAGGCACATTTTATTTTTATATACTATTTTGTTTTATATATATTCTATATATATATAATATATAATATAACATTTTAATTTTAATTTTACTTATATATACCTATATTACAATTTTTATTATTAAATTTTAAGAGTACGTAGCACCCGCATTTTTTGCCTCCATCTAACCAACTGATAAAATATAAAATTTACGTCCAGCATTCTCATCACAACTTCGTCATTTCTAACATTAGAGTAAATTTACCTATTACCTACTAAATTTATAGATTATTATTATTTTATTAATTATTAAATCTATTGTTAGCAGAGACTTTTTTTCGAATTTTGAATTTTGTACACGAGTACAACTATTTTTATATTCCAATAGACAATAATGTAAATGGATATATTTCTCTTTAAAATTAAAATTTCGAAAAAATGGTTCTTGTACAGTATAGATAGAATTTTTGTCTATACATTTTGTAATCGATGAATTTACTATAATATTTGAAATGACAAAGTTGTGATAAGAATACTGGAGTACATTTTGTATATTGACAAAGACTTGGTTGTCTTGTGTTGTAATGCTCTAGTGTGTTTCGTCCTATTAATAATTATTTTGTATTTTTGCTAACATGCTTAAGTCATTAGTTAATGACTAATCTAGGTAATATTTTAGTGACTAATATAATCCGCGAGTACTGTAAAATCAAGTGAACAGAAACACTTTTCTACTTCATAAACGTACATATTTTGAATAGAAATAACAAAATAACATATTAAATACAGTTACAAATGTGGGATTTTCGAACATATACAGTAAAATTTATTTATTTATATATATTTAAAAAAAATAAATTCCCGAAATTTCAAATTTAATTTATATACTTAGTTTTAAGTATATTGTTTCTATTCAAATGCATGTAATAGAAACATACACGTTAATTTATTTAATATATGTAATTTATTATTCGTCTTGTAGGATTGTTTATAGAAACAATTTTTGAAGTATTAAAATATATGAAAATGTTTGGGTGTACTTCTATAAATTCTATTTTATGAAAAAAAAATAAAAATTGTTTTTAAACATATATAGTTAAACATAACAAAATGATATTTTTTTATTTATTATATATAGCCTGAGGAAAGGTATACCTCTATATTTGAGTAATGATAATGATGATACAAAGAATGCATGAAGCAAATGCCTTTGAATTGCCTATACAAGACGCCGTCTTGTAAAGTGACATTCCGTAACGTCCGATTTCCTTATAATGAATTTAAATCGCAAACACCAAAAGTATTATAACGACTAGCAAACAAAATGTGCCGTTCTTACTTTGAATACGGAATCCCACTAAGACACCAAAGTTTGTACAGTTGTCGAGTTTTAACCTTGAAATTGATTTAACACTAGGTAACACTGCAGTAGCAGGCGAGTCACTTTTTTTTAAATTTACAATTAATTGTTGGTGTAAACATGTACATAGGCCAATATTATTTATTGTCTCCACCAGACTAATTGTCCCTACCCTTCCATGAAATCCACTACTAGTATCGGAATTTTAAAAATTTTGATAGCTACAAACAATATATATAGGACTCTACAAAAAACTTGTATTTGCTATTATTTGGTATCAATTTTTTTATTGTATACTATCTCCACACACACATCACTAGGAACCATTCACTATTTGCCATATTACCCATCACCCACACCACTGCCCATATGGACACAGTCGTTCCACAGAATGCTACGTCACGTTAATACAATTTAGTCATCACCTAAAATTCTAACACAAAATTTTATAATAATAAATTATATTGACCCGTTACGAATTTATAAGTTTATGTAAATCACAATCGTCAAAATAAAAATGCAATTAAAGTAATGCAAGCATAAAAAAATACTGGGAACTTATTTCTAGTTTATCGGACCATTCGATTTTTCGCGCTATTTTTTTCGGAACTTGTCATTATTTTAACATAATAATATTAGTGAAAATTATTCGATTCATTGTAAACGATTTGGTATATAAATGCTGCAGATAGTAATTGTTTTGTACACCTATATTAGGTATTAAAAGGTATACTGTGTACTGTTTACTATCCAAAAATGTTTAATTATGGGTACTTACCTATACCTACTCATTGTATATAAAACAGGGATGGGCAACTCAAAGTAACTCGAGGGCCAATTTTCGAAACTTAAAATGATTGCGGGCCAGATATAAAGTTGATTTTTTATTATTGTGTGAAACAAAATTCATTAATATATTTTATGTCTATGATATGAACTAATGTCTCTAAGTTTAATATTATGTCTTTTATTATTGATGATTTTTCCATGCCATTGTTCGATAACTAAATGCATTTTGTGACAACCAGGTTGCTGGATTCAGCAACCATTTAAAATTTTCGTTAACTGAATTCGGTTACCTACTCATAATCTTGTAATCTCACTGATATTTATCTATGATCTCATAATATCATAATCATAATATATTTATGCCCATAGAGTTATAAAACTAGTAAACAGTAAACACTATGTTTTGGCGGTATAGCAACCAAGCGACAATTTGAATAAACAATTTTAGCAACCAGGTTGCTCAAAACTGCATTGCCAAAACACGCCTATATTATTTAATATTATTATAATCTATAAAGTACTCGATAGACTAATGATTTATTTATAATGTACTCGACGCCACTGCTCCACGTTGAAACTGAACCCAACAAATACACAGAAAAGATTAACCCCACTGCCACAATCAGCAGTTCAACTTCAATTAATTTCAGTCTCTTGTACATTGTTGTACACTATCGTTATAATAGTCGCAGATAAGTTAGTAATTATTGCTCTGATTTTCGAACTGTACCCATCATTAGAGATGAGTGAATATTTTCCTTTTTCGTTCATAATCTCGTTCGAGTTTGGCTGCAGACTCGATATTTTCTACTCTTAAGTCAACGTGAATAATGTATTGTTATAGGTTTGTTACGACATTATCGTTTTTCACGTCACAGTAATAAACCGTAGAAAAAAAAAGGCTCGTGTACATCTTATAGATTGTGCAAAAAGGAACCGAATAACTTATTAAAGCTTTCTCGGCCAATAATTTTTTTTTGGTAACCATTCGGACAGTTAATGACAATTAATAAATTAGTTTTAGGTTATTAAACACAAGTTTAGAAGATACCTTATATCCTCGTTGTGTCCGTCCGTCTGTATAGTTATTATATATAGTATACATAATATAGCTGGTAGTTACGATTGTTCATTTGGTTACCGCAGGAATATAGATATTATTATTTGTCGTTTTGTATTTTTATAGTTTTGTTTAAATTACGTTTAGAAACTGCACTGAACCAAATATTATTGGTAGAATTAACAATGTGTAATAATCAAATTTTAACAAACGAATATTTGTTGAAATAATACAATTTTTATTATTTTAATATATATATATATATATATATATATTATTAAATTAATAAAAAATGTGTTTACAATAACAAATTAATTTTGTAAATTTCACAAAATATCTAGGTTATAATTTAATAAAAATAATTTGTAAAATTTATACAGATTTTATTGTCATAATAAAATATCTTATTAAATTGAAAAAATATTCTGTTTAAATTTACTATTTTGATTAACAAATGGGCGTTTGTTCTACGAAGAAGAAGAAATACGAAACACAAGATATTTATAATTGAATTAACAAAACATTTGTTAATTCAAATACATTTGTATTCAATTAGACAATTTTACCCAAGACATTGATAAAAAAATATTGTTAAATCGATAATACGTTTTGTTATTTTACTGTTAAATTAACAAATATTTTATTTCTAAATCAACAAACATTTTATTGGACGTATATTAACAACCATATTATTATTAAATCAATATATATTTTTATTGAAATCACAGATATATTTGGTTCAGTGTGGGAATTTAGCACGCTAGCAGGTAGACTTTTCTAACGTGTTTCATTTATAAAAAATATTTTTCACCATTCCGTAATTTACAGAAGACTTTTTTTTTTTGGTGACCCCGTGGACTTTCTTTCTGAAATTGACTCGTGGACCACGTTTTGGGAACCACTGAACTAGGGTATCCCACCGTCCCTCACTGCGCAAAAACGTGAATTTCTCCCGCGCCTTGTCTCATTGTGTGGTCGTTAGCAATACGACCGACGAGCGTCAGTTGACGACTAACCGCTTTCAGGGATATTATTAGACCAGAATATTATAATATAATATTATATATTATACAAACAACGAACACACGTCCAAATATTATCAATAATACTGTAGATTTAACATATAGTATATTCACTGAAACATACCTTTTACTCCTACCTATATACCTATACCTATTATTAACAGGCTCGGGTAAAATACTTTATAAAGTAGGTACTTCCAAAAAAAAAAAAAAAAAAAAGCATTCAGAGTAACTTCCTACTTGTCGCCTTTTTAAAATTAAACTTTGTAATAACTTTGTTCATTATTAGGTACAAATTTTGTTGATGAAATTTCGTCTAAACTTTATTGTATAGGTAATCTTCGGTCAATTTACCACGTTGTCATTAAGTTGACGGATTTGAGTTTGTAACTTGTATATAGGTATATATTCATATACCTATATTATATTATAGCTGCAGATTTTCATTTTAAACTCGGGCGCTTTGAAAATAATCAAAAATTTTCGTTAGCCAAATACCTATATAGGTCCTAGACGATATATATAATAACTTATAAGTCTATACAATAAAGCTGACTGGAAGTCTGGAAGTTATGACGTTCAATGTACTTTGATTGTTTTCAGAGCTGCAGGTATAATAAATATATGGATTGGTAGGTATAATATACGTTTTTTAAATTTATTGTTAATCATAAAATAAGTACAATTGTAATTATAAGTACAATATAGTACCCATATAAATATAATGTATTAATATATATGTAATGTATAATATGATACATTTTTTTTTTTTCATTATAATATTATAATAATTATATTTATTATCAATATATGACATAATATAATATTATGCATAGGTAATGTATATAAGTAAATTTTCCCCCGATAAATGGTATCATTTTATTTTTAAATTTAATAACATGATAATATAATGTGTACCTATGTATAAAATTTAGACAAATTTATAATATATATTATAACTTATTACGTTTCACACAATAGTTCTTTGATTTCATACACAACTCGATATTATATGTTCTGATATAAAATTAATAATATTTTTTTGTAACGATTTGCTAAACTATATAATATACGACAATTTATTAAATATGTCAATTTGTTTTTTTTCACAACGTAAATAAACTCTATATACTAACGATAATAATTATAATAATAAAAGAAAGTGAATGGTAACGAACATACATCAATCCGAAGAGCTAAACACTAAAAAAAAAAAAAAATGAAATAAATAATAATTATAATAATATAAGTACCTATAATGTATTATATAATATATAAGTACGAATAAAAATATTTCAATATTATCTAATGGCAAAAATTGACATTCAATTGGAATAAACGTTATATTATATCTAAATATACATGTAAATATATTATTTGTATTATTGTGTACACCAGAGGTCTCCAAATTCCAAACAAAACGAGTTTTAACTGCTCCCCCCCCACCAATGGACGATAAAAAAGAATCTAAAAATTTGTGTAATATTTCATTACAGCATGGTTAGTTATGGTTAGTTTTTAAATTTTTTTTTGAAATAAATAGAAATAGATTTTACCTAGATATACCATATTTCACAGTAGTTCGGTGTCTCGGCCATGTTTTTTTTTATCACGATTTTTCGAGATAAGAAATTAAATTGAAATTTGTTTTGATTGAAAAGATCCGACCATTGTTTTTGCTACCTAGCAGACTGTTAATGCGTTTGGAAATTGGCTCTTTTGCGTAAGCACAAACTATGTAAAATTATTAATCAAAAATATATATGTTTTTTAATTCTTGTATGTATTATATTTCTGTAGAATTAAAAGTAATTCGTGTTTATATATTTTTGGCCCGCTAAGCGTGTTTAATCTTTCATATGACCCCCGAATAAAAAACTTTGAAGACCCCTGGTATATACATCAACTATAATAATAATAATAATAATAATAATAATAGGTGATAAAATTCTTAAACTAACATCGTTGGGATTTTCGATATTTTTTGGGGCACGTCATGCCGGGAAATTCTACTTGACAAAACTATATGATAATATTATTTCGACTACGCACGTCAAAATACCCGGGGTTAAAACATCCCTCGTAAATCTAATTCAAAATATAATATGACTATTATCAAAGTTTCGATTAAAATTACCACGGCGTTTTATTTATTTATCATCGTACTACCTATATGTCGTTGCATCAATATTATGTATCAATTTAGTTAAATATAATAATAATAATTAATAATACGTAATATAATCTGTCCACTGGTTTTTATGACATTAGTCTAAAAGTATTTTCAAGTGAAAAATAAAATATTAACTACCACCTACTATTTTTTGTTCTTTTATATCTTATTACTTTTTGGCTTTTTAAAGAGTACTGTAATTAGTCGTATATAATTATACTTGACTATATTATAGTATATGGGTATAGAAATAGTATTATGAACGTAACCCGCAGTACAATTTTGTGTTAAATTAAAAAATAATTAAATAGGTATAATAAAAAAATATAAGCGCGATAATTAATATCATCATAAATCAATTTTTTATTCACATAATTTAGTTTTACGTGTCGATCGTATCGTATAAGTAATTTATAATTTATTTTGTAAGTGTGTTTTAAATCGTGAAATACTATATAAATATTTTAATCTTCTTACATATATATATATATATATATATTTATGTCATAACAATGTAATTTTAATTCTCGAAATATTACGTCGGAGATATTTAGACTGGGATAGTTTACCCGAGATATTTTGTCGTACAACCAATAATTATTATATGCTAACAAATTTACATAACTAGACATCTATATAATATTATTATAATACAGACGCGTGATAACGGGACGATATAGGACTTTATATACGGTTCTTACGGCGAATATATGTATATTTTATAACTAAAAATACTATAATCATATTATGTTTATCATACACGGACAGACGTGTCGGCAAAAAAAGACATGATGCATTGATCGTGCGTATAATATTCATATGCGTATATAATATACTATGATAGGCAGTGGTGTCATAATATACTGATTATTATTTTAGGCAACTATTGAATGAAATATATAGAGCCCGCAGTGGCGTACTTTCAATGTGTGGAAAAAAAAAAACCAAAATAAGTCATAAATACATTAATCATATTTTGAACGGTTTAACCACACAATGGCATAATATTATATTGTTATAGGTACCTACATTTGCGACAAAATTTAAAATTCAATATTTTTTAGTGGTAAAATACGGTAGGTAATAATGAATCGTGTCATCATTCACTTGATTAAGAATACATATCTAAATTCATATAAAACTATTTATTAAACTGACTTTATGGCCTATAGGTATATGCATATTAATTCAGTGTTGGCCGGTAGTAACGTAACGGACGTTACTCGTTACTGTAACGTTATAGTAACTTCGTTATTTAATTTTTGTAGTGATGTAAGAGTAACTACGTTATAGTTATTTGTAAATAACTTTTTAAAACAACGCGTTACATATCTATAAATAAAAAATAAAAATCATTCTAATAAATTCGTCTAAAATTTCCGGTGGCCCATCCATCTGCGAAAAGTAGATATTTTAACGATTGTATGATTTTATATAATAAGTAGGAGTAGGCATGATATTGATTTTTATACAGTCCACTGAAGATTATCAGAAAGAAATAAAGATATTTTTGACATTTTATTTTATTATTTTAATTTTTACATATTTAAAAATGTTGAAAGTAACGTCATTGTAACTAGTTACTTTTGAATCAAAAAAAGTAATGTAATGCTATTACTTTTGTATTTAGGTAACGAAAAAGTAATCTAGTTACATTTTAATTTTGTAACTAGTAACGTAACTTAGTTACTTTTTAAAAGTAACTTACCCAATATTGCCTATTATCTACATATATATATATATATATATTACGACCTTTATAAATCAGCTATTAAAACGTGATTATCATGTTAATCAGATATCGAGATAGCTAGTATAATATTATATCATTAGATATGATAGTTATATTATAATTTTCACGTCTAAAAAAATATTATTTGATTTGTCATTATCTATTGTGATAAAAGACAGCAAAGACAGCAAGTATAATAAGGAAATATCGTGAAATTGTAATGTGTTGCATATAATAATATGCTACATAATATGCGCGGTGAGAGGTATAATATTATAATATTACTTTCTTTTCTATATTCATTAGATTTTGATCGGAACAAGGAATTGGTATTACAATAATGTTAATTTTTTTCTTTTTTCTAGAAACAACTTTTTGGGTAGAAGGAGTCGGGTAGGAGTCTTAGAGTAAATACCTATTTTGATAGAAAATTCGTTCCAGAATGTACTTTCTACACGTATATGTTATATTTTATTTTCCCATTAGTTTTATTCAGCGTAAAGGAATACTATATATTATAACAGGTAGTTTTTATAAATGGAAAAATAATAGATAAAGTTGTTAATGAAACAATTAACAATTAGTTCGACTAGAAGACTTGATGAATTATAACATGTGTTCAATTAAAATTTTTTTCATAGTAATGGTAACTTCTCACCCACATCGAACTTCGCTCAAAATTGTTTATAAATTCAATATATCCATTACTACTCTATTAGTATCCTATCCTACGAGCTTCCATCTCTTAAAGTAGGTATCAACAATTTTAGTAATATATATTCTTATAATTTTAAACTTAATTATATAAGTATGATATTATATTTATTATTAAATATAATGTTTTATAACATATGACAAAACATGATTTTTTTTATCAAATAAGAAACAAAATGTTTTAATATATGTTATATTTTGATAATAAAGAGGTTTTTAAATGGAAAATGAATAATAATGTTTATATTTTTTTTCGTATATAGATTTTTACTTCTAACAACGTATATGTAGCAGATATACTAAAAAGTAAAAAAAAATATTGAAATTAAGTATTTAAAACTTTTGTGTATGATTTTTTTATTATATTTCCATGAATTCCTAATATTAAATATAATATAAATAATAAAACTATAAAATAATATGTTCTTCGCTCGTCGGTTCTCAGTAGAGGTAGTTGCACTTCACTTATCGGATAGTATACTTATGGTGGATGTATTGCATTCAATAAAACTATTTTGAGCGGAGCTTTGGTGTAACACAATAATAATATAATTGAAAAAGAGTATAGGTAACAATGACAATTTAATTGTTATTAATTTTCTCTATATTTATGAATTTTTTTTTTTTTTAGTAGTTTTCTTTACGATTGAGAAAACTACTGGAAAAATCGGAAAATGACTTCTTAAAAAAACCAACTGGAACTTATTTTATATCAAAAATGCTTGCTACTCCAAAATTCTTAACAAACTCCAATAATTTAGTCGAAAGTTGCTTAGGTACTGAGAAAAAAATAAACATTGTAAGACCATTAAAAAAAAATAAAAACTCATGCAGTAAAAGGTTAAATAAAAAATACACATACCTACAGTAATACTTATTTATAAAAATATTTGTATTTTATCTGTGAAAAAATCTAAATTTCTTTTGAAATGTCTAAAAATAAAGTATTTCAATAGGTAGTATAGTGATCCCTTTTTTGTAGGTATCATATTTTGTTTTCATTTGTATTCGTATAAATATATATTTTGTATAAGTAGTTTAAAAATAAAACACGCATTTCGTAATCCTATACATATTGCAGCCATAATTACATAATATTCAATGCAGTTTTACATAATTTATAATTATTCATACCTATAATCATATAGAGTATTTTTGTATTCTCACCCCGCGATCGGTTTTTGTTTTTGATTCAAGTTTTACATTCTAAAACCCGTTCATTGAGGTATACAAATGAATATGGAGCTCTAATACCACCCGTAGGGTAGTCGTCTACCCACGAGACAAATTTCGCATGCATTTTTCGTCATTACTATACTGAATTTCACGAGAGATCGTCCGTGCAAAACTCGTCCATCGCCGCTCATCCCCAATACTAACCACACTCGTTAACATCGTTTATCGTACGCTCTAATGAAACAGGTGTGGCACCTACTTTTTTATTTTATCAGCACTCATCACTACGGGCATATTATAATGATGAATTTTTAAATGTGCTTCGATCTCGTTACGGTCAAGTTGTGTTCTTATCACCTGGTCGATTCCGGACGATTTCTCGTGAAATATAGTACATATATCAAAATGATTTAGACACCACTGCGGTAATAGGTATATTTGTATAGTCCATAATATAATATTATACACACGACTGCAGCTGGTAACTTCCAACGTTGAAAAATATGAAAACGGTGAAAAACTTAAACGTGAATTCATTTAGGCGGTTTGAAACCCTGCGGGCGTACAATGTCAAACGAACACGCGATATGAACGGCGAAAGGAGTTTAACGGAACGCCGCGACGAAGATTTAATACCTAATCTATGTGTATAATCGCGATCTGCCACGTACACATTGACTATATTCACGTAAGATTATTTATTATTCGCGTATACAGTATTGCCTAGTAGGTATAATATAATAATATAATATATAATATTCAGTCTGATAGAAAACAATAATCAGTGCCGGATTTAGAGAATTTGTCGCCCGGGGCAAAAAATAATTGTAGCGCCCCTTTTTAAATTTTAATTTGAATAAGAAAAAAAAAAAAAGGTCATTCTTCAATTTAAATCAATTTATTTATTTATTTATTTATCAATTTATTCGTCAATTTATTAAAAATTAAGTGATCAATGGGATCAAAAACGGGACGAAAAGTTTAAATATATTTTTACATTTTACGCCCCCATCATAATGGCGCCCGGGGCAAGTGCCCCGGTTCGCCCCCCCCCTAGATCCGGCACTGACAATAATAATAACAAAAATCAGAAAATAATTCGTGCGATTTCGGGACGACGAAAGAAAACGACCCGGGGGGACTGCCAGTGGCGACGCAGAGTTGTGAAAAACGATTTAAAATAAGTTAGGCGAAAAATACGAAAGCTATTGTTTGAAAATTTTTCAAGTACGATATAATGCATATACGCGTAGTTTTTAAAATTTATTTATTTAATAATTAAAACATTTACTACCAATAACATTCTGTAACCGTTCAGGTATTATAACTACGGTGAATTGGAACATAACCAATGATTTTAATAGTAATGATTAGAGCTGGGCGATTATACGATTAATCGATTAATCGATTAATTATTTACATTTTTGAAATAATTGATTAATTGAATAATCGCTAATAATCGAATAATCTCAGTATAGGCGAATAATCGCCGAAAATTTAACAATAAATTGTATGATTTTAACATTGTGGTAATTATAATAAGTGTTTTAACTCTAAATTCATTTAAAGAATCTATTTTAACAGTTTTGCATAAACATGATTTTACTACTGAAAATCGTCGGTGTAGGGTCCTCTTAAGATTGAAACAGAAAAAATGACAGTTGATGTATATACCTATATGTATATTATGTATTATATATTATATTATTTGTTTCACATATTCACCCCCCCCCCCCATTTCTATAGTGTCTACTAATGTTTGCAATTATCAGAAAATGCCTTTTTAAAAAGTTTAAAGTTTTTGGTAGGTACCTATTTGTGATTATAAATTTGATACACCATAATATGATATTATTAACGAATAGATCATCGTGATTTTTACGATTATCTGAATAATCGAATTTTTTTTATTAAAATTACGATTTTTTTTTTTTGAATTGATTAAATTTTTTCAATATTACGAATATTCAATTAAGCAAAAAAAGTCGACATATCGAAAATGTTCGATTATTTTAGATTATTCAATTAATAGTTGATAATCGAAATGCAACTCATAATCGATTATCGATTATGAAATTTCATAATCGTCCAGTCCTAGTAATAATACATTTTTAATATTTATTAAATAATTTAATAAATAAATAAATAATAATTATTATTTTTATATATAGGTATTGGTAATCGCGAGTATATTTTATAATTCAACTGTTACAAAATATGTTATACTAAATTTATTAACTATTAAGTAAAAAATAAAAATAGAAATAATGTAAATTATGATTTGAAATCCTGTAATTTTAAAACCTTACAATAGCCGAACAAGATTGAACACTGAACGTTAGTCATTATAGGCATTTAATAAAACGTCTAGTTCTTAAATATTTTGTATTAAGACTTCCGAATTTGATCATTTGTTTACAATATATTATGATGATTAGACACTCGTGTGTTTGTTTAACTGAACGGGAAAATTTACATGTAGCCAGGCAGTTTTCTCCCTAATCACGTCGTTGGCGAATTTCAAGTAGAAAATCAAAATTTATGGCGAATAATTTTGGTGTACATATACCATACTCGTATTATATGTACGTATGTATACGATTATATTTTTGTTCTTAAATTTTTAATGATAAATGCGTATATTTATATATATATATATATATATTATAATAGTATAGAAGAACTTAAATTAGACCCCCTCCACATCCCACCGGGCTCCAAAAATATTAATAATATTGTATTTAATATTAATATGTATATAAGTTAATATAATAATAATAATAATAATAATAATAATAACAATAGTGGCGTATTTAGGCGACTTTGGCACGAACATAATATTCGAATTGCACCGCCCAATCAATATTTTTTGCAGTACATACAATTATCATTATCTGGCTATACACGTAAATTCCTACACGAACCATCTTTTTAATTGATCAAATCGATAATTTTTTTTATCTATACCTTGCTTTGGATTTAGACTATAATTTTTTTTAATTTGTACCTTTAATAACATTACAGACTCCTTTATATGTATAAAAAGCTGATTATTTTTTATTTCATCATGTTAATATTTTTTATTTAGATTTTGTACAAATATACAATATTTGAGTATTAGTAGTTATTATTTTCGAAAACTTTTTGAATGGTCAATAGTTAATTTATATAATGATTATGTAGTACTATTATCTACGTTAAATAAAATGTTCGTGAAGGGGTTTACCATCGTTTACTATTATCTCCCATACCTATATTTAGTATCCATACCTACGTAGGTACATATATAGGTATAATAATTGATATTTAAATAATCGAAATAGGTTTCGCCCAAAATAAGAATAATAGGTAATTTGATAATATTATAATAATATACAATTATATGTACATTATTTATGTGCCGCGGTCGTCCCTAAAAAATATTGTTTTCCGCCGGGTTTGTCACTGGCTTGCCGACCTACAAAATGTCCGCCCAAACATGCCACCGAGTGATACGCGTTATGTTATATGCATATGATAACAATGATAATAATATTGTTACAATATATTAATCATTATTATTTATGAGGAACGAGACGGACACCCGTTCATGACTTGTGCAACAGGTGCAGATTTTGTGCGTTTAGACCGGTGGTCGGCGATGCCGTACAGCTTCGACTCGCCGACGCCCTGGACTTGCTCTCCAACTTTTTGAGGCTCTCCACGGCCTTGTTATTCTCGTTCGGGTCATCGGTCTCATTCACGCACTTCCGGTCGTATGGACCGATCACGCCGGTGAGCGCGTTTAGAGGTATCCGGTACAGTCGCAGTGGTTTGGTCTCCGGTGACACTGAAAACACAACACGAATCGGGCTGAATTAGTTTAAGTTGAAAGTTCAATGGAATATTCTATAAAATAAGACAAATGAATAAATACAAATTTGGAATTTGTCAAAAAGTTCCCATCGGTAAGAGAGTATATTTTTTGATATTGGAAATTATTATTCACATCAGGGGCGGCGTTACGAAATGCGGGGCCCCAAGCAAATTCGATTTTCAGGGCCCTAAATATTTTTGAACTTTGATTTGTCAAGCAAGAAGAAATACCTTAAATAATATTGTGATGAAAATTATGCGTAAAAATAATATATAAAAATATATTATGTTTTTTCTCAATAAAATATATATTTAAAGCTTCCATATGGCGCGGGGCTCTATAAGCAACTGCTTCGGTTGCATTGCCCTTCCGCCGGCCTTGATTCACATCATTAAATATTTAATTTAATTAAAAAATCAAAGTGTGAAGAAAATTCTCCAACTACATAATATAGTAGTATAGACTATTATATATATCCAATATAGTATGGTATAGTAGAGTGTTGTATATATAAGTAGTGTAGCGTATTATAGACTCATCGTAGATTTTAAAACTATTTTCAAAATTGAAGTTATCAAGCTGTAATAAGAATGTGAAACGTAAATTTCCTATATTTTCAGTTGGTGACAGCAAATGCGGATATCACGTTCTCCTAAATATATTGTTATTAAGAGGATATAAGTACCTGTATTTGCTGTCTTAATCTAACCAACTGATAATAATATAAGACATTTATGTTCAGTGTTCTTATCAGAGCTCCGTAGTTTTATCCAAAATTTAAATTTTTAAAAGAGATATAATATTATTTTTAAATCACAGTATTTAAAATAGATATAATTCTCTCTAGAATTAAAAAACCAACGGCCAGGCATAGATAATATTCTCATCTATACATTTGTTAATTGGTCAATTTACTCCTACTAGAAATAACAAAGCTATAATAAGAATTCTAAACGTAAATTTACTGTATTGTCAGTTGGTTAGAGGGAGACGGAGAATGCCCTATTGCATGAGATGGTATGATAAACTTTTTTTCCACGAGAACAAAAGTCCTTCGATTAACAGATTCCTTTCCTGTCAACCAATAGTGTTGGGTAGTAATGTAACGGACGTTACTAGTTACTGTAACGTTATAGTAACTTCGTTATTTAATGTTTATAGTAACATAGAAGATAACTACGCTAGTTATCTGTGAGTAACTTTGTAAAATAATGTGTTACATATCTATAAATAAAAATAAAAATGATAGTAAATTCGTCTAAAATTGCCGATGGCCCATCACATCTGCTAAAAGTAGATATTTTAACGATTCTATAATTTTGTATGATAAGTAGGAGTAGGAGTAGGCATGATATTGAATTTTACAAAGAAGTTTATCAGAAAAAAATAAAGATATTTTTGATATTTTATTTTATTATTTTCATTTTTACGACATTTAAAAATGTTGAAAGTAACGTCATTGTAACTAGTTACTTTTGAATTGGTTAATTTCATTATATTTTACTTAATTTATTTTAAATACAAATTAATGAAATGGAGTATATTTTTATTATGATATTAAGAAAATCTTTATATTAACAATGTTAAGTTAATGAAAAAATTTAACTCAAATTAGTTAAGTTATATTAGATAACAAATTAAATTAATATATTTTATATTTAATAATTAAGTTAAAACAGTGGACCCCGTTCCACAAAAAAATTGAATTTTATTTATTTTTAGAGTACAACAGGACAATTATAATGGAACTCTCCGAAATAATATTACAAATCAATCTCCTCCCCACCCTTTTTTTTTTGTGTGGAATTCACCTCCGAGTTGAAAGTTAATAGTTTACAGAAATAATTTCAACTTGTTAAGTTTAAAGTTAAAATTACAAAAACTTAAAGTGGGAAACTAAAAAAGAAATCTATATATATATAGAATTATAATTCAATAAATAATAATATTTTTCAAGAAAAACGATTAATTTTAATTATTTTTTCGTTGAGAATGAAGTAAAATATTTTAGTTTTGTATTTCATTATCGTTTTCTGTTTCGATTTCTTAACTTTTCCTATATAACCGGCTTAAAACTATATTGTATACCTATATATTTTATTACGAGTATGAATTGGAAACGAACTAAACTGCTTAGTTATTTGGTTTCTTTTTTGAAAACTATTTGCATAAAACAGTCGTTAAATTCAATATGAATGTAATTTGAAAATAAATACTATTTATTTTAAGTTCATGTTTATGTGTTTATAATATTTATTGGAAGTCTCTATTTCACGTGAAGTTAATTTCACGATCTCCTGTCACACATCGTCGTAACGCTCTTCTGTCACAAAATACCATAATGCTCTACCGTCACATTCCACCGTTACGCTTCTTCGCCACACGCCGACGTAAATGCATTGTCGGAACGTGCCTCCGCCATGCACGGCCGTTAGGTCAGGTATACATTTTTATTCGCGAATAATTTTTTCGTTATAGTTATGAATAATTTTAATTATGATTGAATTAAAACAACACGTTCGGCGTGTTAAACATATTTTGGATTGTCGTAGCGCATTCAAAAATAGCCGGGGGGGGGGGGGTTAATTTTTTAATCATACGGGCGATTTTTGTCATACACTCAGCATATAAAATATACACAACTACACGATAGATATTGTATGTTTCTCGGGGAAATTGTTCGTTCGAGTACAAAAGAACCATCAAGAACGGACTCGGACCGTTAGCAAAATGTGTTGTACACTAAGGTATATTACATACTAAAAGTCACTTTTTTTGGGTAGTCCAAATCCGAATTTTGGATTGCTCATAACTCAAGGGGAAGTGGACCAAGCGTTTCGCGGTTTTGGTCATCCCATATTTTGTTTAAAGCCCCTATCCATAGGTATTCATTAGGGGGGGGGTAGAGGAGAATTGAACATGCCGAACGTATTGTTTACAGTACTTATGAAATATTTTATACACATGGAAAAAAATATCCGTGATTTTATTTCACGTGATTTAATTAATTCATGGTTTTTAAATTCTTATTACACGTGATCACGTGAATTAAAATTTCCGTTCTAAACCAAGACCTCTATATTAGATATATATTTTTTTAATATATTTTTATATAATATGGTTTTTACAATTTTTCCCCATGTTTTTCAATAATGTATTTCATTAACATTATTTATATTATTTTTTCCACACGAATTGAGATAATAGATTATTTTATATTAATTTTTCTTTTATGCTAATATATTATTATATAAATACTTTATATTTTCTGAAAATAATATACGTTTGTACTAAGGTACATAATGGTGGTATGCATGTCAATCAGTGTAATAGTTTGTATCAAAATTAAACTCTCAACGGAACGCAAGAAACAAATTTTAACCTGTTTTTATTTTCTAAATATCAAATGCAGAATATCACAAAATATAGTTTGCAAAAACGTTAATTACGACTATATCAATTAATTATTTTGGTGTCTTACACAAATTCATGTCGAAACAAAACGAGCGAAAAATCTCAGTTATAGCCAGAGTTATTGAATGTCGTCAGTTATAATCGTCAATAAAATTAAGATCATTGCAATATAATAGAGTAAATACAAAATTTATTGTGGGTCAAAATATCTTGTCACTAATAAAATATAGGTACTAAAATTACATTGAAAATTAATAGTTAATGATTAATTTAAAATAAAAATACACAATAAAGTTATAACATTAACTTATGTCTAAAATTATATAATATGTTAAATGCCATGTTATAAATATTGAACTTTTGGTTTCGTCATCATAAAATTGTTTCACAATAATAGTTTAAATATGTTTTTTCGGCAAAAATCTATTTTTGTTGAAATATACTTTGGTATGGAACTTTTATTGGATTCTCGACTAACAAACAATATAATTATTGTTATAATTATTATACACTAATTATTTACACCTTTGAATTTTGATATTGGAACGGTTTAATGACGTTGGATATAATTATGTTATAAAATATTTGATTTGAATAACGATTCAAAGGTGCGGTATTTTATTTTATTTTGATCAAACAATAACAATAACAATAATATACACTTTGAAATAAAATAAATATTGCAAATGAACAATATTCGAACTGAGTTTTTACTATAGTACGTATACCCACTTGAAATGTATTTTCATAGCGGGTAACGGAAACCTACGGTCGAGTCTTTTGTTATACCTATTGATCAAATAATATTAATAACGAGAGGTAAGTTATTCAGTTGTTGAAAATTAATTTAAAGAAAAAAGAAATGTTCGTTCGATACTTTCATTTTAAATAAGCCATAACGAGAAAATGGAAGGTATAGGATAGGTGTACACAATATATAATAGGTATTATTTTCCAATAGTTGAAATCAAAATTCGTGTATTTCATAATAATATTATGACCTCTGGTGGTTGTTTCTCATTTGGGATTCGTATCATGTATTTGGCGGAAAATGTCTTTATTGTTCTACCTATACCCTCGATTGTAATTGGACCACACAAGGAATTGTAAATTTAAAACATTTATCGAAGGTATTTTATTTTTTTGAATTTATAGGATGCTCGTTTTGTTAAAAAATCGTTTAATGTTAAATAAGTTTAAATTGTATTAAATTTATTGCAATTTGTAACGAACACTTTTAAATTTTAAACTTATTATTTCTTAAGCTTTTTTAAATACCTAAATGTCTTATTATATTGAATTAATTAAAATATATATGGGTATGAAAAATAAATTAGTGTACCTATTTATTTTATATTTGCGTTATTTAGCGAATAAAGTCATTTTTTATAGGGCAATTTCTTGATATTTTTACGATATTTTATACATTTTCAGCACTAATTATAAATGTACATTATAATAGCACTATTAATATATACCACGAATTTACATAAAAAACTATTTAAATATTTTATATTTGTATAAAATTTTACTTAAACAAGATATATCGAGGTTTGAGGGCCAATAATTACTTGTAGGCCGCGTTACCTGCATTTAGAAGTAAAAATGTTCTTAGTAAAACGGAATATGTAATACTTATGTAAGTGGATTTACTATACATTTAAAACTTAATAATATTTAAATAAATAATAAACCAATTTGAGTAGTACCGTATATATACAAAAGAGTGTTCTGTATTTATATTGTCCGTTACGCAACCATATTATAATATAATATTATTATTATTATTATTAATAATATCATTATTCATTATTTTTAATCATGGTTATAATATAGGAAGTTATGTTTAATTTGGGATTTTGAGAACCATAAGGTAAATTTACATACCCTAAAGAAAAAAATATAAAGAAAATAGTGATATTTTATTTTATAACAATTTAAATGTCGGGATTTGGCTTCTATACTTTTTGAAAAATCCCTTATGAAAAATTAAAATGACGCCCATGTAAATAAAAAAAGTATTTTTAAAAGTGTTCTAAAGTTATTAAATGGTTTGTAAAAATACTTAACATCAAGAAAACTCATAATGGGTTAAATTAACTATGAAAAATATTGGTTGATTTAAAAATCAACGAAGTTATAATTCGCAGTCACATCCGAACATCTGTAATTTTTTTTATGACCTTGGTTTTTTTTTGATAAATGACATTGTTATAGCCTATAGGTATCTGCAGGTATTTTGCTAAATTCATAGTTTATTAATTTTAATACATTTTGTCACTATTATTATTTAGTTAGTTAGTATCTTTTTATTTTGAATGTTGGTTATAAAATCAACGATATAGCTATGGAATAGAACTAATTATAATATTTTGGTTTTAAATATAATATGCCAATACTATACATTGTCAAACAGATCTGTAATTGTCTCAAAATAAAGAAAACTGGGAAATAGTATGAAATGAAAAGACCTCGTTCGAAGGGTTGGGTACTGGTAGTAGATATATTCAATATAAAAGCAATGATATATTATTTCTTTCGATAAAACGATTTTGAGCGGACTTTCGGTGTAATGTAAATTATTATATTATTATTATATGATTGTCGACATTTTTTTCAAAAATAATGTATAAAAATTTTTTTAAAAATAATTACTTACACATATAGTATAATACATACCTAAATTGTGAAAAATTTAAGATTTTAGATAAATTTTTTTTTTTTGGAATTACGAAGAAATAATCGTTAAAATCATAAATGTGGTTGAAAAATTTTAAATAGCTATAAAAATTACAAGTATTGATTTTCGAGATTTTTTGAATATAGTTAGAGTAATGTACCTATGTTTAATTTTGTATTACAATTTTAAGCTTTAAAACTCTAAATTTTCCCTTTTAGGACTTAAAATCTAGAAATCTAGAATTTCTATAAATAGCCAAAATTGGAAGAAAAATAAATGGTTATATTTTTTTACGGTCAATATAGGTGATATATATAATATTATAATATATAATGATATAATTGATTTTGTATGAGTTTATATTATAATATATAATTAATATATAGAATACAAATTGATCCACTTTTTTAGATTCTGAACCAAGCGAGTATAGTTTTATATATAACATTGATGTTTATTTTATTTTTTTGATACGAACAACTTTTCGACCACAAACTTGATTCAATCGTTCATGTGTACCTTCTTATCAGTATATAATTTTATCAGGATGGTACTTTAAAGAGGCCATTTTTAGATTTTTCGATATTTTCGATAAACACGTAGGTAAGAAAAAATTATCAAAAAATGACCTAAAAAAGGTAAAAACACGATTTTGTCCAAATTTATTTCTTTGTAATAACTAATAAGAATAAAAACATTATTCTTAAATCTAGATATTTACACTGAATATATAATTTAGTACTATACCTACTAGTTGTGGTACATTTTTCAAAGTATTTTTTTTAAAATTTTGGGCTATTAAATAAATTGAGGTTTTTTGGTTAAAAAATGTATGTTACTCTAACTATATTCAAAAAGTCTCGAATTTTTTTTTTTAGCCATTTAAAGTTTTTCAACAATATTTATAATTTTTGTATAAAATGTACTTACTTGAATTTTGAGGAAAAAATGGATTTAAAGATTTGACATTTTTAGATTATGTATTTATTTTTCAGGTTGAACGAATACAATTTTCAAATATTTTTAAACAAATTTTAGAAAATTACAAATTTTGAATTATTTATTATAAGATTAGCAACTTTAAGTTAATAAATTCTAAAATATTGAGTTTCTATAATATTTAAATCGAAAAAGTGAGAAATATAAGTTTTAGAATCTGATTGGTGTAAGAAATCGAGCTATAGTGGTTTTACAATAAGGTACCGATTTTTTTTTCAAGTCCCGCGCATTTTGTACATTTTTTATAGTCATGTTGCACCTAAGAGATTGCTGATTTTCTAAACCATATTTTGTTAAAAAAAAGCTGGGAAAAAATAAACTGCAGTAGGTACACATCTAGTTCAGTCTAGTTATTGTAAATAAATGTTATTAATTTTTACGTATAAAATACCTATTACGTTTGTAATGATCTGATAATGTCTGAATATATAACTGAAATAGAATCGGTTTTTTGAATGTAATGATTTATCATTGCTTTCAAATGCAATATATCTACCAAGAGCTCCCGTCTGATAAATGAACCGCTTCTACCGTCTATACTTGACCGTTCTCTCTCTCTCTCTCTCTCTCTCTCTCTCTCTTTTTTTTTTCATCATTTTCGTGCTTTATGAAATGTTTTAATAACAAACTCCACAGTTTGAATCCCAAATAAAACGTTAATTGACTAATAAAATAGTATAGTAAAAGTATGAAATATTATATAATTACAGTGTGGTGAAGCAGGCGGCGACATGCTCTCTCGTTCAGCTTTCTGTAGGTCCATTTGTAGTCTCTCCGTTTTCCCGTGGAAGAATTCCGGAGCCGTAGTCGCGAAATATATGTCGTTCTATACATGTACACGTATAGAAATTTAAATAATAATTAATAACAATATTGTTTAAAACTACATTGAACGTTATTTGTAACGCGAAATCGTGTTATTATTTTTCAAATGTCTGACGTGATGACTACAGTATATACTATACTATTATATTATTATAGGTATTACGATAGATATTTAAAACGTATACACATACCTTCGAGCAAATTAATTTCAGTTTTGGCATGGCCATAGTCTGAACCAGATTGCCGTTGATTATAAGTCTGATTTCCATTGTATCCGTTGTAAATGCTATGATGTATGGGAACGAACACACTACAGACACGAGAATAATACAATTTGTAAGATACATATTTTATTATTATTATTATTATTATTATTATGTTATAATATGATGAGATCGTATAAATTTACAGCCAACTTTCAATACGAGAACGCTTTCTTAAATAGAAAAATCAATATTTATAAAAGTCTATAATACAGAAAAATGAGAATATGTAGTACCTAATATCAATAGATTCCATACATTATTATTGTAGGGTTTTCTAGTGTATATAAATTTGGAATGTAAACTTATAGAAATAAGAAAAAACTACAGAACTATAGAAATTTAATTTCTGGAAATAAAGTTAAAGATAATTTCTAGTAGGAGTGCACACAATATAATATGTCATATGCATTTTTTTTTAAAACAAGTTTAATAAATGCAATCAAATTGTTTTTATTATAATTTATCAGTTAATACTGTACCTATTTATAAGCGCTTTTGTTATCACTAAATGTTTAATACTGCAGATAATAATAATGAATATTATTCATATATATGTATAAAATATATTTCAGATTCTTATATTCTATAGCTACGCACTTTTCAAAAACCTAATTTACAAAATATACACATTTTACAGATTTGGACTTTTTCAAATGCCAATAGTTTTTTTTTTTACGACTTCTCGTGTTATTGTATATTTATATAAGTAATATTATTGTGACAAAATATCCTCGAAAGAAAGTTTATTCGTCGTTATAGAATAAAATCGTAAATTATCACATAAGATGGATAAAAACAAAACCGTTAATACATTTTAAATGGGGTTCAGGAATGATTGTGTTTAGCGTTCTCGCATAAAGTCCGATTGCAATTTACTCAACCACTTAATTAGATGCGTAGTCGTGGCCCCTCAAGGCAAACGGATCATTAATTACCTATGTCTTTCGGAATGGAATTCCAATGGAAATCGAATTCGGTCGTATTGTTGGTCTCGCTAAGTTTTTGAAAATGACAAGTGTCTGTAAAGCACAATGCATAAAATTAGTTAAACTCATTTTACTGTCAATATTGGAATCTAATTTGAGCATAAAGCGATCGTATATATATATATATAACAAATATAAATACCTACATATATATAATGTGTCATATGTGTGTGTATTTTAGATATCGTAAAGTAATAATGAACAAAATTATTAAAGTTCACCCAAAAGTTTTTTTGAACTTTTTTAAAATTTGGCATGATTTCCAAATGTATTATTAGAAAACCCACAAGTACTCAAATTATAAATAAAAATAAAATAAAAATGTATTAATTCTACTATTAAAGAAAAAAAAAAATGCTTTTCCATTCGTACATATGAGTAGATTAGATTGGATGAGGTGAAAAAGTACAAAAGTATAATAATTTAAACGGCACTATTATTCGTGTAAAAATGTGCACGCTTTTAGTAATATTATTACGAGTTAATTTAATTATTTGAGTTTTATCAAAATGTTGGCGCCAGTTGACTGCGATGCATAAAAACGACTATAACTAAAAATATACGTGTACCTATAGACTATAATATGTACATTGGGGTAATTTGTGTGATGCGTGGTAAATTTTGGTTTTGACGTTTACTATAGGTACATTCCTATCATGTAAAATAATGTACTAAACGAAATATAATCGAAATTTAAATTATAAATTTAATATTACTGTAACATAATATTATTATATATTGTATAGGGTTAGACGAAAAAAAAAAAAAAAATGCGTTTTAGATTAAAAAAAACACACCAAGTGAGGTATGAATTTTTTCACGATGCTTTTTTTTTTATCAATGTGATTATTTTTTTTGGGTAGAAACTAGTGTGTGCTTCAAAAGTTCACGTACCTACCAGAAATGTGACGTAGATAGTATTTTAGAGAAGTAATTATTTAATTATTTTAGTTGCTTCTACCGCAAGTAAAGGAACGCTGATAACTATTTATTTTTATAAATGTTTCGAGTTTAAATTTCAAAGAAATTAACTTGAAAATTTACCGTGAGCTTACTGTTTAATTATATTGATAGATATTATCTTGGCTATAATTATATTATAAAAATTAGAAAATTAATAATAACGAATTTTTTAAAAGCAAATTAAGTTTAAAATACTGTAAATTAATTCATCTAAAATTTTGTTAAAGGGGGAACTTCAGCTCTCCTTGCAGTATCCACCCCTGATGATATATAATACGGGATGATGATAAAATGTGTTAAAATGATTATATTATTTTGAATTCAATGGCAGGCGTAATTAATATACAAGGGTATGTTTTATCGATGTTTTAACTGGCGTGTGCGTGACACGGTGAGCTAGCTCACAGAAAAAAAAAAACGAGTGTAATAGACATGCCATGTCTCACCTCTGATAATATACACCCACCAATAAATTATATTTATCATTAAAAGTATACGAGCGAGTTTTTTTAAATTGAAAAATGTATAATGTACATCGAGGGTAAAATGTTTTGTATATATACCTAAATCCGTATATTCGGAGCCCTATTTTAATTTAAAATTTTCTTCACTAAATAACGGGAACTAATATGTATAGACATTTAAAAAATAAAAATAAATGATTAGGTAGATACCTACTGTTTTAATGACTTTAAACGCTTTTTTTCATTACAAAAGTACTGAGTACTTTTACTAATTAATATTTAATATTAAATAACGCTCACAATAATATTATATTATCATTTTATTCCATATAATGATATATTATAATCTGCACCAACAGACGCAGTAGAGCTTAATATTTTAGCGCGCGAAAAGTGTAAACTTCCGAGATTTTTGCACTATACTAGATGATAAAAAACTTGTGTCACGGGAAAATGTCTCGTATTATATCATTTGTTTTAGGACGGTCAGGAACGGACACGAACAAAGTATATGTACGTATATGATTTGATAAATGTACGGTAATTTTTTTTAAAAAAAATGTCCGTTTTCTTAAATTACGCAATAACGTAACACGTTCTTGGTTTTTTGTGTCCTATAGGTAAACACGTGGTAACCGAAGTATAATACATAAGATGTAATACAGAAATCTCTGATTTAGATTGTAAGGGTTTAATATGGGACATAATAATACATATTTTAAGGAGACCATTTTTAATATTCAATCTGAAATATTTTTATACGGTATAGAACCTTTTCATTATATATTTTCTTTATCGATAGATTTATGAATGTCCTTTTAGTTTGGAATAGACTTTTTTTTTTTATAATAAAGCTAATATGACGGCAATATATATATAGAAAAAAAATCGATTTAAAGAACAAATTGGATTTAGAACCCTTTCATTCTAAGCCGGCAAAGTTTGGCATAAAAAAAATGTCATACTGTTATAGCACAATAGCAGTTCAGGTTCTTCGTCCTCGTAGAGATCGGTGGCCGATACAAGGTGAGCTTTGGTGCCTTCTTGGACGGCAAACAATCGTTGAGCGGTGCCCGATCCGTCGGTGATGATGTCAAACTGGTGTTTGTAGCCGACGCATATGCTACACGTGTCTGAGTTTCCACCGGCCGCCGATTCGATCAGTGTAATAATCGACGGTTGTTCAGCGATTTGAAATTCCTAAAAAATGCGCGGAAAGCGCGGGGAATGAGATTATAAAATCTAAAAAAAAAAAATAAAAAAAGAAATAGATCGAGTTTGGTGCGATAAAAAGTAGGTATGTCGAAGAGTTCTCCCGTGGTTCGAGTTTTATTATGCACCTACACGTTTAGCGTAGATAAATATCTGAATCGGAGAAACGTTCCTAATCTTTGAATTCGTTTCGCCGGGTCATGTCTAGATTAGAGGTCGTCACGTCCGAAGACGGAAGATCAATCGTTTAAAATTTCTTTTTAAATAATACGCAGCGGTCGAATCGGAAAAAATGAAATAGCGGAACTCGATAAGAAATGTAAAAACAGCGTTTCAAATATGCAAATGTTGTATAGAACCTGAAAGTGGGCTGGAGGATTCATCTCTTCACACACCGTGTATCGTTAATACAGGCATATTACCTAATTTGTAATTGTACGCTTTTAAGTTATTCAAATTAAAAATGTCTGCATACAATTTTTAATGAAGTAGTGCAGGTTAGGTACTATAAAATTTTATTCTTTCGCCGGACGGATTTGTGTACGTGTGAATTGTAAATTATCATTACATGGTATATTGTTATTATAGTAACTCGTACCAAAGAGAGCTAGAGATACACCCACCCCTGTGCACATATGCTAGCGATCTATTTTGCAACCACAAAAATATGTATGTCTTTTACTCAAACAAACGGTTCTAATTCCAACAGAACGTCAAAATGCGTACTCCTATATTAAAGTTTAAAACATCGAGAGGACATACGCTACACTAACAAATTTTCGTACTATAATTAAATACTACTTTCGTAATTCGTACGCTACTAATAGTCTACAATAAATATCTAGACATACATTATATAACTAAAAGATAAACACTTTTTCCATGTTTTGTTGGAATTAGATTTTCAAAATATTGTTTTTTTATTATTATTTTTTTTTTCAATTGAATATTTACCAAATAAAAATGTTTTCTATGATATATTTTTAATTTGATAATACCATTTTTGAAAATCGGCTTCTAATAAATCATAGTTTAACTTCTCATCTTTCAAACGATGGTTTTTTTTTTTTTAGGGTTTTTTAAATTTACATGGCATTTATGTTTTTAAATAAATATCATGACAACAATAAAAATGGAACTGATACCGGTATATTTTTAAATTACTTTAAAAATGTACTTTAATATTTTTAATTTGTTTCGTTTAATTTTTCTTAAAATTTCATAAAAATTGCCTATACAAAACCACTTAAAAAACGGGTATGTTATCTTATAGCTTTCTTGAGGTATCGTACCAAGTATGTTTCGAATATTATTTCTACTTAATTAAATATATGTATTGGAAATTAAGTGAATTACCACTATTATAAAAATAAAAATAAAAATATTCGTGATACGACAACTCAAGCAAGTTCTAAAGAATATAAAAATTCCTTGAAAATGAATGTCGGAGTAAACATTGTTTCGGTCTGATGGAATTAGAATCAGACATTTTTGACATAATATAGGGCGTTTGCGAGGACTTTTAAACACAAACGCGAAACAAATTTCCAAACAATGAACAATTAATCTAAAAATTAATTTTACGAATAACATTGAAATGATATGTCATCAGATAGTGGACAGGTGGATTCGTTTGTCGAATATAAATATTAAATTATCCAGATTTTGTTGTTTTTAAAAATCGTATTAAACTAGGCGCAAGTTATTTTTTACGTTTATGGTCCCCAGGAATATCGATTATAAGCGCTACTACACGTTTCTTGGAAAATTGTAGTTGAGGGACGCAAATTTTTTTAAACGTGTTAGAGGAGCTCCCATCTTCTTGCGTCTCCCCGATTCGAGCACTGAATTAATAAGCTCCGATTGTTACAGTTCGAAACAGTCAAAACCGTACTACCACTGTTGTGCCAACGCAATTGTATTATTGTATACAAATTTATGTTACGATAATAACTATATTATTATTATTGTTATTATTATTATGGCATCACCAAAGGAGAAAGAATACGTGTTCCCCCCACTGTAATCGATACTATTTGTTTACTTATTTTTATTTTTTTGGAATTATAACACATACTATCACGATGTGTACATGAATTTTACCCTGAGATACATGAAGCCTTCCACGGTGTCTGTATCGCTGGCCGGACACCAAGCGGTCCAGGCGGCCGAGTGTTTCCACTGCATCAGCGTCAGTTTTCGGTTCACACAGATCACCTGTGAACAAAATGGACACATTGCAAATGAGATTTGGGCTCAAAACTTTAGTCCGTGTAAGAGAGATCCGAGCGAGAGCAGGAGTCGACGACTGAAATTCCAAGACCGGTACATAATAATATAAGCCATACTCTACTTGAACATCTCTCCTTTCGTCCACCCAACCTTACAGGTAACCAAGTACTTGAAACAGTATAGCAGTGGTAGTGTACGGTAGGCGATGGGATAAAACTTTCGCATAGTTCTTGTCTTCGCGTGCATTAACGACAGCTTGTCGTCCTGCCGGCTCACATAATGTGAGAGTGTTGGGTTACCTATATTGGATTTCAAAGCCAGTCGTATTTGTCATCGTCGTCGTCGTCGTGACGAATGAACAGACGGAGCCGCTTCGGAAACGAGCTATTTGTTTTAAAAATTTAAACTCGAAACCCGTAAACTTAGAGTTTGCAACAGTTCAAATATAATTATCATGGTTACCCGCGCTCACGACGTTATTAGTAGGCAAGGCGTATAGTATATATTATATATTTTGTATCGTTAGGATATTGTACGAATAGATGCGAGTAAAAAGTTATTCAATTAACTTATATATATATATATTTATACAATGGCGTATTTTAAATTTTTTTCTGGGAGGGGGAGATCCAAAGAATAATGAAAACCATTAATTTACATAAGCATTATATATTTTACTATCTTTAGCGACAACATAGTTTAGTTGACAGACCAAGAACTGTTTTTAAACTATTGGTAAAAGGATAGGGGTTCCGTAGTCCGTGTGCACTATTATTGTAAATAATAATTGTTCAAAATATATTTCGTTTGAATTTTGGACTTTTCGAAAATGCACATAATTTTGATATTTTTCGAATATTTATGTAAAATATTTTGCACTACATGGAAAAAATATGATCATTAAGCATGAATAGAAACGAGTGACAAAATAACTATATTTTAACATTACATATTTCCAATATAGTCACAGGTAGTATAATATCTACGAAATATTCAATATTATATTATAGTGAACGAGGTACGATTTGTAAGGGTGGAAAAATCGTAAGTACACTTATGTATACATTTAAAATATATTTTTTTCCTATAAAATCACCGAGTTTTTCTCACGAACAAAATAATATTGTATACGAGGATTCTATTTACCATTTTAAGTCGCGATCCGCCGGGTTTACTGATCGCGTACATACTGCATCCTCTGGTGCGTTCTAGTTTATGGTCCTTAAGGTCCAATTTGCTTTTCACTTCTTTCTGCGTGTCCTGCTCAAACTCAGATAGCCTGAACACGTATATCTTGCTGTCACGTCCTGTCGTTATAAAAATACGATGGAAAAAAACAATTGTACATTATACGACTATTAAAACCTATATACTCGTATATATATATATATATAGGTGTTATATATAATAGTACGTTCTGCAATGGCGCCGAGGTCAAACTTTCGGTTATTCTTAAAACAATATAGTTCTAATGTTTTCTAGAGGGTGGTTCTCCCACGAGGCATATTTTCTTGTCAAATTATGTTGATTCAATGACGTACGTTATCGAGTGAATGGGCGTCCTAGATAGATTTTTTCTGTCTATACATTAATCTATATATGCCACTTATTAATTGCACGGTATACTAGAACAAAACAAGAATGAAAAAGGTTTCCACTAAAAACAATATATTTCCCTGGATATTTAGTTTAAATGTCATTGATAATAACACTAATAATATTATGCTATCAGAAATGTTATGATCAATTATGGACCGAGAAATGTTGTACCTATAAACTATTATGTAAAATAATATAGGTATTATTGGTACCTATATACCTGTCAGGAACTTTATAAATCAGCCTAGTGACTGATTTTCGGATGATAGAATTTAGCTCTTCATCATTAAAATAATAATAATACTATAAAGAAATAACAAGTAAAATATTATATTTTGGTATGGGAACGTGAGTTGAATCTATTTAAATTTGTTGTTAGAAAAGAGCATTTATTTTAATTTATTGTTTTTGTTTTAATTTGGCACCACTGCAAGACGCATAGTCACTGTTGTGAAAACATGATAATTATTCTTTATTGTTATTCTGTTATGGTTACTAACCTCTTTCGGCTCTAAACAAAAGGATTCCGTGAGCCTCGATGACGTTCAACTGATTGGCTTGTATCGTCTTATCGAAAATTTGTCTCTGGGACACGCCATCTGTGGATAGTATTTAATAAGAACATGAAATTTATGTTAAGTTATAATTGGTTAAGTAAAACAGCGAACTCTCGTATTATCACATGTTTAAAAATATCCTTATTAAAAATGAAATGTTTTAATTGTTATTCTAATAAATTGTTATATTTCAAAAACAGAAAAATCTGAGAGGAAATTTTATTATGATGAATTTTCAAGTTTTACAAGGATAAAATATTTAGACTTTTTTTTTACAGAATTTGTAGTTATGAGTGTGTTAAGACTAGAAATTTGACTACAAGGTTTATCAAATCATAATCTAACTACATAGTTGAAATATTATAATTTCTAAATTTTCGAAAACCATTTTTTTTGCTCTTTTATTTCTAAAATGTTTTTATATATAAAACCGAACTTAGAGTTTTTGTTTATAATATCTTTAGTATCCGTCCAAGATATCTATTAAATATTGAATTAAATATTTATATATATGTAGATCTATACTAAATAGTTTAATATTTCAAAAGAGCCTTTTAGGGTACATTGTTGATTATGTAGTATACTTCAAGAATATAGGTATTTGTAGTTACAGGGATGACTGGAAATTGCGATTGGAAGGTTTATGGCTATTTAATGATTCAATGTGGTGTTCAAGTTTTAAATAATAATCTCGATTTGCAGCAGCTCGTGGATTCATAAAATTGCTATATATTATACATATGCTAAATCTAATTTACCTGCGTTAGATTAATGTTTGAACTTTCCTATAAAATTGTACATATAATGAGTAGGTAGTAAAAAAGACGTTTTATGCTTTTCGTAGTATTTCAAAATTACAAATATATATATATATATATATATATATATAATATAGGTACACATCCAAACTAATATGTATTTTTTTTATAGCATTATACGATATAATAATACGACATGTATGTTATTTGAAGTTCGTTTTTAAATTTAAATAATTTTTCATGCGAGTAGAAGGTGTCTGTTCGTTTTAGTACTAGCATTTTTGAAAAATTCAATACAACTACATGCAAGTCACTATCTATATACGAGTAGATATGCAACTTTAATATATATTATATTAATATGCATTTATACCATTATGCCAGTTACAATTTTATACTTGGGTGTACGTTTCGTAATACATTATACATTAAGTTTTAGGTGCTTATTGTTTTTAGGTATTTTATAATTTTGCGTTAAATTTAATAAATATTTGATACAATGATACATATTTAAAATTTTAAGGATTATTATTTTCCAAATTATAATAAAATAAGGTTTCCCTTCATACTCACAGGTAATAAAATACCTTTAAAGCACCGGTACCTAAAATGTGTTATTAAAAAACTTCTGAAAATCCTAAAAGTTATTCCTTTACTACTTCTACTACAAAAAATGTATGAGTATATAAAAAAACACAATATTGTAAAGTCAATACATTTTAACTCTTTCTATAACGAAATTATATTCATTAATTAGGGTAAATGTTATTTGAAAAAATGTAATTATTAATAATTTTATGCACAAACAAAAGGGTAATAAACGCATATTAATGATAATAAACCAAAAATGTTGGATTATTTATCCTTCTTAGTTCCCATCTAGTTTTGAATTTAGAGGCAATGGTCTGACATTTAGGGGTTTGCTTTGGTAATAGTTGAGCAAAAAATATTTTTTGAATCAATTATCATAAAAATAAATAGGTTATTTTTAAATTAAATTTTTTTTGAAATATATAGGTTATATGTTAATTTAAAAATATAATTTATTCTAAAAAATAAATAAAATTATAAATTAATTATATATTTTCGTCTCAATCAAATAATTAATTCGTTCGAGCGTTGTTGGTAACTGTTTAATATTTGGTTAAAATATATTTTTGAATTATTTGTATAATGAAAAAACCAACTGTTAATGTTTATTATTCGTATTGATTGTTTTAGTTATAAAAGTTAATTTTCACGGTCGAATTTTTTCTAGTCAAAAATTGTTAAGCATATATTAAAATCACATTACAATACTAGAATTTTCTATGGTTTTTCAAATCAAAACATAATCAGACGCATCTGATACATACATTTTGTAAATAAAACTAAAGACTATAGCTTATTGACCTAAAACGCAAAAAAAAAAAAATAAAAATTTTGTGTACCGATTGTACATGCGTGGGTATAACGCATATATAGGTATTTACGTTTGTTTTGCTAAATTAGGTTTTGGTTGTATACAGATGTTTGTATTGAAATTTTATAATATGTACACAGTCAGTAATCAAAATCAATTATACACAAACATTTAATCAAATGTGAAATTAATCGATTTTGAAACTATTTTCATAATTTTATGTTAATCAAACATAAATGTTCGAGTTAGTCAAACATGATTATATAATATTATGTTTGTTAAATATTGTAGATCTTATAATATGTGAGATGATATTCACGAATAAACATTTTACCCGATTAAACATTTAAAATTCGTATTGCATCTATTGTTTAAATTTTTCTAATAAAAATGTAATAATATATTCGAAATAATTTAAAATCATTGAATGACTATAATATAATATTATGAAATAATGGAAATAAAATATTATAATTATATTGTTTATTAAAAATAAAAATACATATAATTTAAAATAAAAGTATATATTTATAATTAAAAACCACTAGCTCCTTCGTTCCACTCGGAATCTAAAATTGATTAAAAATTTTAATACCTACTTATACAATTACAATTATTATTTTATAATCAAAATGTATTTGTATTGAATGCATTTTTAAAAAATTAAAATCGATTCAACAAGGTCCAATTCAACTGTAGCTTAGTTTAATGAGAAAATTTGTTTTATATATTAAACATTAAGGACAGAGTACAATCAATTATACATTACAATAGTTTTATTTAAAAGTATACACTATTTTGTTTAATAGATTTTTTGTATTATTTTAATATATTTATGTATTTTTATCGGACTAAATCTTATACATTAAAGAAAAAAAATATTTCATGATTTTATTGTACTTTTGTAAATTATCAATAGTATATGTGTAAATTTCGTTTTTTTTTTCAAATATTATGGTATATTATGTTTTAACATAACGTTTTTGAATAGTTTTAAACAAAGAAATATGTGTAAAAATTACAAATCAATTAATGATATATAGTTTATATTTGAAATTAATTTATTAACGATAATGTGATAAATCATTTAAATTCGAGACAATATCATGATGTTGTTTAAAGTTTCTAAACATACATTTAAAAACCTTATATCCCCGTAATGTCCGTCCGTCCTATCGATACGTTGTCATAGTAACTAGTACATAGTAATGAGGGACATTGTTGATTTCACAATCGATTGTTATTCATAATTACTAGGGACGTATAAAACACGAAATCTATAGCATAGGTACTCGATAAGTTATTTTTTCTAACATCCGTCTGTCTGTCTTTACAATTCGTCGATGTACCAATATCGATCATATTTACAATTTTCATTTGTTTTTTGGTTTTAGATTTCTATACATGAGTATTGTAGGCTAAACAAACTGTTTTAAATTTTTTTTTATAGAATTAGAGTTTATTGTTTAAAATACGTTTAGAAACCGGGAATTTAGCACTTTCGCAGCGTGGGTTTTTCGAACTTGTTTATTTTGCAAGACTGAGAAAAAACGTGGACGAAAATTCAGGTGGTTTTCAGTATTTTTATTATTATTATTTACTTTTAGCGGTATCTACAGATATTTCGTATAGTTTGCGATGTTTATCGCGAGAATCGCATTGTTTAAAATATTATATACCAGGAAATCGTATAAGGTACACACAATAATAATACTTTTGTTAATAACTGTTTTTGGAAAAAACTATAAGAAAAAAAAAAAAAATGATTGTAGAAAATAAATATCATTTTTTTCTTCTGAATTTGTACAGGACCCGGTCGGCCATAGTATATATGTGTGCACTATGTATATATACATTTAATTATAAACCTCGGGTGAAAATAATATAGAAAATTATGATAAAATTATACCGAGTTTTATAATATTACGTTTAGTTTGACGACAGTCAGCGGACGGTCGTATAATTAAAGTGCGACCAGTAAACAAAATATTAATATACAAAGCAAAATGGTATATATCTAAACCGTGGTTAAAATTATCAGGATCCAGGGATGTGTTATTATTATTCTAATTTAATTTTCAATCAGCAAGTTATAATAATATGCTCGACTGTACAACGGGTCTAATATAAAATTATTACAAACTAGAAAATATATCAATCACGATACAGACACCTCCGTCGGTCGCAAAAATCTTCCGTTTCCGAATTGGAAAATTAATTAAAATTCACGTCCAATTCATTCAAATTAAATTATTTTTCAGAGTCTTAAGAAACCTATATACAATTCAATTTATTAATGTCACAGTTTTTGTTTATACGTGCGTAGTCAGCGGAATTGATTGTATACATCGTGTAACATTTAAGTTTTTCCTGGTTTAGGGCAAATTGTTAACCGGCACAATAATCGAAGGTAAATTTTTATCTTCCACGAAGGTGATAGCTACGCTTGCTAGGTTTCTAAGCCTATTTTCTGTCCATGACTAAGATATACGAATATGAATATATAATATTCACTAAGTACACAAAATCTTTTTCTCAATGACATATGAAATATACAACACACAAAAATTACATACGTTCCTTTATCGAACCCCAAAACGCCGCGCTAAAATATTCTCAAGCATTTTATTATTATATACATTCAATATCTGACGATTTAAACTATAATATTAATTAAGTATTAAAAAATTTAACGGATTAGACTTTATCTAATATAAGACTTATTCTAATATAAAAAAATAGTCGGCCACCTAGCCACCCTTTTTAAAAACGAGAAAATACTCGGGATAAGTCAAATCGAGTAATTCTGAAAAGTTGTTGAGTCGGACCGGGCGCACCGGGTCGAATATTTTTGTAAATCATTTATCTATACACATATTTTCCAATTTATCTTCCTATCCTAAATTGGTTGAGTACTTAGTCTCAAGATCCAGCATCTGTACATTTTGGGGCCTCTGGCCCCAAAAATCATAGCTTGAAATTGTTTGGGAAACTAGGGTTGGTCAAATAACGCTCTTCATACAGGAGTATATTACGAAGATCGGACAAATATAATATAACTATTATTCCATTTAATATTAGTATGTATAATTTTTAAAAATAGTTATTTTGTAAGTCTGGAGTTCAAGAAAAATATTGGTAATGAAAACATGTATTTAAGTTTGGTATTTATTTATTTTTTAAATTTATCAAGTGAAAATTTAAAGTGAATTTTTTTTTACTCTACAGTGTTCAGTGATGACCGATATTGATTCATATTTTCCACGAAATAAATTTCGTGTCACTAATAATGAATGACATAAATAAATAACAAATTTAATAAATTTAATTTAAGAATAAATTAATAATGACACATTTCTTCTATCATCTTCTTATTGAAACACTCAGAGAATATATGCAAGGGCACCCGTAGTGGGGGCCATGGCCCTCCCCGCTATTTGAGCCGATGTTTGTATAGGATGTATTTTAATAAATATTTTTAAAAATATATTTTTTTTCAATAAAAATTATTATTTATGTAAGTACTAAATAATAGTTTGAAATGTTGAACATTGTATGATCTATTATCACGATTTGTCGGCTTCTGCAAAATAATTATTCTTGACAAATGTGATTTCAAAATTGTGAACATGTTATAAAAGTAGATAGTGGTATTTGAAAAGATAAGTTTACATATTATACATAATAAATCATGTTGTGTATATATTGTGTATGTTATTTCCTTTGATTTATATAAATATACATACATACACTATATAATATACATATATACCTGTATATATATATTAAACGGGCCACCCCAGACCCGCTTCGAAGATTGTTTTATGGGGGGAGGGGATGGGGTAAAAATGTGAAAAAAGTAATATCTCTTTATGAATTTAAAATAAGCAAAAAAAAAAAAAGTAATCAACTTTTTACCCATTTTTCCGATTAAAATTCTAACAATTTATAGTTTGCCGACTTAAAATTCCGAAAAATATTTCATCGCTGCATAATTTTCCGATAAAATTCTAAAATTCTTCATTTAAAACGTTAATAAGCAAAAAAAGCCATTGATTTTTTTTACTATTTTCCGACTGCTTTCGGAAGTTGGGGGGAGTGAGACCCCCCCTCCTCAGGACGGCCCTGACGCTCCCAGTTAATATTTTTGCAGGAGCCCTTGAATATATGATATTCAAAAAGAAGTGTTGTAGAAGATATATTTCCGTATTAACGTTTAATCATATACACATACATATTCTAATTGTTATCATTACATTTTATATACAAATGTGATAACAGGAGTAATATTATCACAGAAATCATAGAAAAAACCAGTTAAAAATTAATTTTCTTTCATAATATCCATTTTTGCATATTAGATGTTGTTTTAAGGATTTCGACTCGTCCATTTAGTTAATAGAATAGGTCTACGCACTTGCTATAAAACCCTGAAATTCAAAAATATTTTCAACCAAATGAGTGTTACTAATATATTTAAGTTTAATTAAAAATTTTTTTGTATTCCTAATATTTTTTAATCAAAACATACAAAAATGTATTATAAAATCTTATATGTATAATTTTAAAATACCCAAGTTGGCTTCAAAAACTTTGGGTTTTTGAATTATGGGTATATTATTATTTGCTAAATATACGTATACAAAGTTATTGTAAATATACGCGTACCTACAATGAATTAAATATGATGGTAACTGGATATTGCGGTCTTGCCGAATCAGGAGACAATCATGACGAAATAATATGGTATGCCAGCAACATGAACGAATTTGAGAACGGTACGAGTTGTCATGGAATGAAATATAATTTATCAATTATGCCAAGACATTCTGATGTCACTCGGTCATAACTGCAGTATTTTTAATATAGTAGTATATAAATAAAATTAATGTTTACAGAGTTGAACATATTTAATTAAAATAAATAGTAGATAACAATAATAATTATGATAAGTGGACCGAGTGACCCGACGTAGGTATCATGCGCAGAACTCAGTTGCTGGCATAACCATGTTATTTCGTCATGGAGACAATTTTCACGATTATGTTGTTTAAGGTGAAATCTGGTTTCATTACAATAATATATTTTGATAACATAAAAATATTATACCATTATATTATTTCGTGGAAAAAATGAATTGTGTTGTTCAGTATCGGTCACCTGTATAAAACATAATATATTGATTTTAAATTTTGATGTGTATATTGATGTTTAAAAAAAAAACAGAAAATTAAAAACTGACCTTTAATACACATTTTTATAATTAGGTATGTTTTTAATATTCAGATTTAAAAATGACCAGATTGAATTTTGTAAAAGTGTTTTAAAAATACAACTGGAATTATTTTAATATTTCCATATGATGTACCCCTGTATAAATAATAAGATGTAAACGACTATAGTTGTATGTTGAGTGTTAGTTCCGAGTTCACATTTACAAGTTTGATTTATTTATTCGGTTGCCGTCATTTAACGATTCAATACCATACTGTTTTCTAACAAAGTTTACTATTATTGATAGAAACAAAAGTTACCCCCCGCAGTGCACGCGTTAATGTCATGTTGCTAAAGTGTGAATATAGTAATATTATTATATAATACGTATATATGTGTGAATATAGTGTTTTTGTACAGCTATTACATTTTACCATTAACCAGGTTTAAAATCAGAAGAGAAAAAAACGAAAACAATTTCAATTTATTCTATAAATCCTTTTTATTCTGTTTTATTATAAATTACGATTTTAAGATTTGATATAGGTATTTGAATGAAAACTGTTGTTTATTTAGATGGAATTAGTAATCGATTCATAAGAAAATCATCCAAACTTTTGTTAAATTTACGTGCAAATTAATGCGGAATTTTTTTCATTTTGGACTAAGCTTACGCACTTAAACCGTAATTTGTATAATTTGGAAGATATTCAAATTTAGATAATTAAAAAAAAAAAAAAAAAATTGATAGTCTTACTTATAAAGATGAAATAATTACTTTTCATTTTAGAATTATTTTGCTTTTAGATTTTACTGGGAAATTATAAAAGTTCAACGAGTGAAATGATGGTTAAGACATATACGTAGTTCTTATTATATTTTCTATATATATAGTACTATATGTAGTATTTTTTCTCTACCTTCAAGAATATTATATTATGTACAGCGAGTGACCTTTTTTTTATCATAAGCCAGGATAGGTATTAACTATTCTCGTGAAATTATTTATATATAGAAATCTATATTTTTTCATAATTTAAAATTTTATATCCCTTTTTTTGTTTACATCAACATTCCATTTCCAAATTGCAATCTAATAATTTAAATTATAAATGATTGAAGAATATATTTTTATGAGGATTTATACGTTGATTTTTTAAATCCGATAAATATTTATCAAGCAATTAGTATTTAAATTTTAGAAACGGTGAAGTGGAAAAGTACTGTAGTACTTATGTCGTTTTTAACATCTATCATGTGCTATTATAGTATTTCTATACTCCACCGCGCTTTAAATTTAAATTTTGAATACTTGGTAAATATTTATCGGATTTAAAAATAAAAACGTATAAATTCTCATAAAAATATATTCTTTAATAATTTATAATTTAAATTATAGGTTTCTATTAGAAAATCGAAAGTTATTATAGTTTTAACAAACAAGGGAGAGGGATAACATTTTTTAAATTATGAAAAAATATAGAATTAAGCATAGAAATAACTTTTTGAAAAATTTCACCCTATTTATATATATTTATAATTAATTTCAACTAAAAATAATATTCTGTAATATGCTGTCTAGGCAGTGTGTATATTTACATATTGTAATAATTATTATTGAATAACTACCGTTTAATATCGAAGCAAAATTAATAGGGTGTTATAATATTACAAAATAAATAATTATTTAATATTTTAAATTAAATGATATGCATTATATTAGAGTAGAAAGATAATATAGGTTGAAATGGTTATCTAATAGATAAACGTAAATTTGTGTTCAAAATACAATTTAAACGATTGCAACGGGGGATTTGTGGATTTCTTGATTGTGCCTCAGGTTTTCATTAAAATTCCATCAGACTAATGCAGTACCTATACATATTAGAAACGTAGAAAACGACTTTTGGTCTCAATAATTTATTTAATATACACGTCTTATGTTTCATTAAAAAAAAAAAAAAGTTAACGATTCGCGTGTTCTGGGGTAAAATTATTAAAATTAAAAAAATAATAATAATATCCAGCCATACGCTTTGTCTTAGTATAGGTACTACGTGATCATTTCAAATTTGGTTATTTGATTAATTAACTTTCTTTCTTCTAAATAAACTTCTAAACTTCTAACTTTCTTCTACCCTCAAAGTATGTGATAAACTTCTAACGTTAGATAATATTACACAATGGATGCGTATAGTAATTCCAGTTGCTTAATGTGTCAAAAGTTTTACAGGGGATGGGGCACAGTTAAGTGCGCATCAATCAGAGACCATTGAATTCAACAAAATAGAAATAATATTCGTACAGTTCCTATCAGATATGGCCACTACGTATGAATAGTGAATACCAGATAATTTTGTGAATGTTCTTTTAAGTTTTACAGGTAGTGGGTACTACTATTTATTTTGGTCATGATCCGGTGTACGAGCGACAACACTCATGGTTACATCCATTATATATATGATCTAAAGTTCTAACCATTGTTTTCGAAAAATTATATTCAAAGATAGATGGATTATCACAAAAAAAAAAAAAATAATAATAATAATAATAAAAAAAAATGGATTTTCGAAATGGGAAAAAATTGATATTTTTTCACATAGGTACTAGTATCAAATTTTACTACTCGAATAATACACCGCATAGCTTACGTAATATTCTGTTGTACCGATATTCTATTTTTGAGTCGGGGAATGATGGAAAATCTCGGGCAGATACGAAAAATGCACATACACATTTGACGTGCAGTACAAGATATCATTGTAATCTACGGCTAGACACGATTCGTGTGTGGGGCGTAACGAGACGTTAGTACGGATGATCGACTGAATAATTGAGTTTTCATTAAAAAAAAATAAATTCGAATGTTTTGGAATTCAACACAATTCAAAAGTTACGGTAAATGTAAGTAGGGTTGAGACGAAAAATCGTCGCTCTTACTATCCCTATGCGGTAAGTTAATTGAAATCGATTTATAAAACGCAATCGATTCCTGCCCACAAGAAAAATTCTACAAAGAAAAGAAAGAAAACTATATAAATAAATTGAAACATTTTTCTCGAAATAAGAAAACCATAATGATGAATTTACGTGAGGTATACAAAAAATCTGTAAATGGACGAATTTTCTTTTCTTATTTATGGCTCCATTGAGTTGATATTCCACGTCTAATCTACCGTTATAGAATTTTAAAATTGGATCGCGAGGAGAATGATTTGATGGACCCGGGTTTTATTTCGTAAACGATTTTAAAATAGTGAAATGCATTGACACAATCAGGACCGTACCTAAAAACGGGGATAAAAAAAAGAGTAATAACCGTTTAGGTTTTAGATTGCCCTTGATCACTCAAAGATCTTTTAGAATCTAAAACATCCATAATATATACTATATATTTTATTAATTTTCTAATACTCACCTACTAAAAAAATATTCCCCTCTCCCCAACATATTACGGTCTATAAAAATAAATGTTCGATATAGTTTTAAAAATTGAGAACAGAATAATTTAACCATTAGTGAATTAGACACGGGATATTATATTATAATATAAAATTACCTTCGAAAAATGATGAAGGATTTTTAAATAACGTGCTCTGATCAAGACAATTTGAAATAATGCGACCATATTGTTACAACTCGCAATAAAATTATTGAAATAATATTAGATAGGTAATAATTAATCATAATATCGTATCATTCGTATTGGTCATTAGATGCTTTATTTGTATTATACAAAGTGGTAGTTTTTTTTTTTTGGTGGTGGCAGTCCTATTATATTATGCCCGTTTCATATTTTAAAACTAAAATAAAAGTTAAAATTAAAAATTATTCAATTATTATCCGACCATGGGGAAGGAAGAAACTGCTACTGATAATAACCATAAATACCAATACGATAATGTCACTGGATAGGAAGGTTGTTGTTTTGCTCATCGGTCTCATTTCATTGATTCGTGTTGGAACGTTTTCAAGATTATCAAAATAGTGTCTGGTTTTATAATATTTTAATCTGTGGTATAAACCGGGGTACTACATCAATTACATTCCACACAAGATATCTGTCTTATCGGCTCGAGTACTACGATTACCAAGAATAAAACTCCGCTAGTTAGACTTAATCTCAAAAGTCGTGACAAGTATAATATGGAACTAGTAAAACCGACATGATTTATGTCAGTGGCGTACGCAGGATTTTTCAATGGGGAGGGCTTGAAAATAAATAAGTAATCAGTAGACACAAGATTAGGTATGAAAGAATAAAGTAGGTGCTATTTGAGTGTTATAATAAAATAGGTAATGTAAAAAATATATATTATAATGGTATATATAATATAATATATATATAGCGTCGTATTTATGGAGAGGGAGTACAGGGGTACTGAAAATTCATGTAAATATCATTATATTAATAATTGATTTTCAATATATTTAGACGCACCCACCAGAAAAAAAGTTGAAAATACATCAAATATATATATAATATATGACACTGATAATATGAAACATAAAAAAAGTAGAATTATACTGGCAATGGGGGGGGGCTTTAGCCCCTTAGCCCCCCCTCTGCGTACGCCACTGATTCATGTATTATTATTCTTTAGATTAAAATGAAAGAGTCTATAGTGGACCGTGATATTTCAAAATTTTGTCCTGGAGAGTGAATTAAAAAAATTCCAATCTGAAATTTATTTTTATACGATATACGTGTGGAAGCATAAAGCATATTAATGTTTAGTATTCTATAGTGTAGCAATATATATATATATATACGTAATATGTATATTACATTTGTACCATAAGCACAAATTAGTTCAGATTAGTGGGGGGCGTGGAGGGGTTTAAGTCCCAAATATTTATACACATTACAATTTTAGCATTGTTAGAAATCGATCCGATATGTTCGAATTGGGGGTGGCTAATCTTAACTTCAGGGGTGTTAAGCTCCTTTAGTCCCATACGATTTGCGCTTATGTATAGCACACTAAACATAAATATTTTAAGAGAGATCCATATTATTAATCGAGTATACGTCCTGTACAGAGCTTTTTCGTTCGTTGTATTTTGTTTTTTTTTTTTTTTCATTAATGGACTTGTAAATCTCATTTTTGCTAAGAACGTACGTTTTTGAAATGCTAATGCGGAAATTATACAAAAACGTCGGTTTTGAACAGAAAAAAAAAATAGTGGATTTATAACGCTTTAATTTTAAACTTGCGAATTAATTAACCCAACCTAATTTATATTGTAAAAACGACGTACCTTCGATAACGAATACGCCACTGTTTTCAGTGCTGATGACCAACCGGCTGTCGGCCCAAGAGTCACCACAAACGATGTCATGACCAAAGTCTGGGTAAAAGCACTGCGGTTCCCACGGGGCCCGTTTGAACAGGCCTGTGGTGGCCAGACTGGTTGGCGCGTCGCCTTTGACGATGGTGTCCAACTTGAGTGCCTGACCGATGCGCACAAATTCCACTTGCCGGGCCTCCTCTTTCCGGCGTGAGCTACGCGGTGGGTCCGGCAGCACGTCGCTGAACGCTCGCCTGTTCAACATGGCCTGCAATAATAATAATAATAATAATAATAATAATATTTTAATATTAAATATATCCATTTTAAAAAAGATGCTTATAGTGTATAGTGTGTAATGGTAGAACATTAATGTATGATTTTTATAATTTTATACAATAATTATGAACACATTATAGTCACGTTTTATATGTGCATGTGCTTGCACTTAATAATAAAACGATACCTTTACTTAGAACGACAATTCGTGATGATTTATGCCTTTAGTGGCTAAAATGTATTGAATTGTAAACGGTCAATAAGAACGACAATTAGATTTTCAGTACGAACCGCATTTTCATATTTGTACCAAATGAGGTATTGATGTTCCTTAAAAATGTTTTTATAAAATCTGAACACAACAAGACTGCAGGTGATAATTAGAGTTTAGACTACACGAATCTGAGTATTGATAGGTCTAATTGTCACATTGACTAATGCGAGAGAAGTATAAACGTCACATGTATTTTTATATAATTTAATTTAATATAATTATTGGTCATTAAATATGGCCTATAGTTGTTTTAAATTTGCTAAATAATTTTGAGAGACATAAAAGTTGATTTTGGTACAATTGGACAAAATAACAAAAAAATAAGGAACAATAAAACCGCACGTGTCTGAGTAGGTATAATAGGTCTAATTGTTAGTTGTCCACGTTGAAAATTAGGAAATATGTCTAAATGTCATGTAACTACATTGTTATATTATGTACCTACATGCTCTAATGTTATTACTCATACAATTGGTGTAAATGCCACCATCTCGGTTTTTTTGTCATCTCCGGTCTAATTGTATCGAGTCTTATTAAATTTTTTTAAATTTAAAAGGGATAAAACATTTATAAGAATATTGTTTATCTTATTGGCATTTTATTTTTATTTAAATTTTATGTAATGAGTTATTTTATTTTGTTTATTAAATATATATTTAAATTATTGCATTTTAATTTAGAGATAAAACAACTTCATTTTAGCCCCGAGCAGTATAAAATATGTCTTGATTTGTTCCTAATTACAGCTATTGACAAATCCACTAGAGAGGATCGAAAGTACAATATCTTTTTGATGACGGATGTTGGACGAGTAGTTGCCAAATTGTTTGACGAACGGTCTTATATTTTCTTTTTAATTATACTATATAACTGTTAAAATTGGCGTTTCTCAAAACAATAAAAAAGATTCAATCAACATAATTAGTAAAATATAGTATTATATATTTTATTAACATTTATATCGACAACACGTATTAAAGAAACGAGAAATTTGATCCTGATTTATATGCAAACTTGATAAACAGTTGACATCTTTAATAAGTTTTGAATATTTTAACATAATTCGCCATTTAGATCAATATAATATACCATTTTCTTGTAATAAATTAAAATAATTCTAATAATTTACTATAAGAAGGTATTTGACATATTTGACTATTATAATATTTTATTTATTAATTTTATTTCTTTATCCGTAAATTTATAAATCTGGGTTCTGCAAGCATTTGAATCTCCCAGAGTATACAAATTATACACAGAAATACAAACTATTAAAAGTATAAGAATTGACATATATAAATGATTGGAATAAGTTTCAGTCTTATTTAATTACACTATGGTAAACAGTCAACTACAAGCTAGGTTAAATTGTCATGGAGAAAATTGATGTCATGAAAGTTTACTTCCGTATAAATCAGAATAATTTTAAAACATGTTAATTGTACCGCATTTTAAATTATGTTACCCCACGAATGGAAATTAGGTTTATTTTACAAGTTTTAATTTTTTTAAAATTATTATGTTGGACTTGTTTATAACTTATTTAAAACTGTTTGGCGTTCATTAGTTAAATAAATATATTACGACATTAAAACACGAGGGGGTAAGTGGCGCAGTGCCCACTATTAGATCTTCTCTCATAAATTACCGCCGACTGTTGGCGAAATATTATTTTAAAATATTCAAAATATCTTTTAAAATGTCTCGTATGTTGAGGGGGTTATGTACACAAACATTCGCCATGTATACATATTATATGCAAGTGATAGACTTGAACCTTTTAATGACGATGTTACCCAAGCGATTTCGAAAGATTGATTATAATATATAATAATATATATTTATTATATATTAATATAATAAATATATCCGAAAAAAAAAAAAATAAAAATACGAAAAATGATTTACAGCGAGACATTTGTCCGGCGTGTATACGTCGTCTATATTATTTATTATCCCCATCCCCCTGATTTTACGTACAGATATAATATAGGTACAAAAGACTTTATTTCTCATATACCCATAGAACGAAATGCACCACCTGTAAATATGTACGACGCATTGTAATTAGTATATTTATGTATAGACAAACATTGTTGATTGATGTTTTAATACCGGTTAGTGGTTATAAAAACGCAACACCTGCATTGTCTGTACAGAATTATATAGGTATCGAAAAATCCAACGAATCATGAATAAGTAGTCGATGATTACTATTACCATCACATGTCCATTTTTTAATGAGTTTATAGTTTATATATAATCCCTTAAAATTTCCTATATTTGGATATTTCAACAACATTTTAAGAAAATTGAATCGAAAAACGTTTATCATTTTACATTTAACGTTTTTAACTACAAATAGTTCTATATAAATACTCTATTTTAAATTATTATGTGATCTCAAAATTCATTTAAAAACATGTCTGTGCTTTCAATGGGTCACATTTGACACATTTAAACATTTTTTTTATTAAATTAAAGGTTATGATATGATAGGGAATCCTTAGTCAGTGTACTAAAGGAGTTTGAAATACCACAGAAGCTAATGAACCTCATAAAAATTAGCATCAAACATACTGACATTAACGTTATAATAGGACACTCAACTTCAAATGTAGTTAATGCGAAAACAGGATTAAGACAAGGCAATGCTTTGTCTCCCATTTCATTTAATATAGCTTTAGAAAAGTAATAGGGAAAATATGAATGAATCAGGAGCGTATATTATTGCGGAGCGTATTGACGGTGGAAAATGAAGAACAACTCCAAAAACCAATCTAAAAAAATTATTGAAGCGGCGAAATGCATAGGATTGGAGATAAATACAGAAAAACGGAGTATATGGTAGTCCGAAAAAAAGATACCTCTAGATGACCAAAATAGTTGGTTAGAAGTTGAAAGTCATAAGTTTAAAAAAGTACAACAATTTAAATACCTAGGCATACTGCTAAGTCAACAGTTCAAAATAAGTAGTGAGATAAAGACGAGAATTCAAGCTGGTGATAAGTGTTATTTCGGACCGACAAAATTACTACGATCTAGAACAGTGTAAACGAATTTACAGATTCAAATATATTGGACATTTATCAAACCAGTAGCAAACTATGTGTCGGAGACAAGGATGTTATGAAAGATAGACGAAAATTTACTAGATGTATTCGAAAGAAAAGTACTCAGAAAGATATATAGTCTATGTAAAGACCGCAAATACTGGAGAATGGATAATCCGGAAAAATAAGGAAATTAAAGAGATGTATCAAAGTCAAGTATTTTAGAAGACATTAGCAAGAAACGACTCATCTGGGCTGGGCACACATAGCGTAAAGAAGGTTCACTACTAAGAATGGTGCTAGAAAACGCCGCTCGAGGGAAAAGGCCACTGGGGTCGCCCAAGATTAAGATGGAATGATAAGGTAAAAGAAAACGTGGAAAAGTAAAACCAGTAGAAGATTGGAAGGAATTATCACTAGAAAGTGAAAGGTGGAGAAAAATATGTTCAACGGTATAGTTCTTAAAGACCGAAACGATGGAGAAGAAGATTATGTTCACACAAGAGTGGTATTTTTTTCTGTTATTATTTCTAAATGTTCAATATAGGAATACAATTTAATATTTTTAATATTAAACAATTTTAAAATTACTCTGTTATTAATAATATAATATTATTTATGCATATTCGGGATCTGTTTATATTTAAATATATAAATATATATTAATATCGATATTGGAGTTACAATTTAAAAATTAGTGATATTTAGACACGTCAGAAAATTTATTAAATTGTAAAAATTAAGATTTTTTTTTACTGTTTTGTTGTTTGCTATGATTTTTAGCTTAAACTTACTATTTATTTTATAAACTTCATTGTTTTAAATGTTATTTTTATTATAATTATTATTATTTATTTTTTTTTAGCTCTAAATACAAAACGAAAAAGTCAAAAGTACGTTTTTGTTGGAAATAATATTAATTTGTTGGACAGTAAAAGTAGGTAAATAAGTATATAATACCTAATAAAACCTAAATACCTAACCTAACTATATACTAATATATAGTATGCAATGCATTGTTTTAAAAAAATGGTTTAAAATTAAAATAATTATGAATATCGGGATTACGTTATGTCCGTTAAGTTAATTATCTGGAATATTATCATTTGCATAGCTTAAAACCTAATATGGGTAGAAAGTTTATGTATGCCTTTATATATTCGGTTAAAAATTATTTTAAAAAACATATGATTCTATCAATAAGTTACTGAAAAGTATAAACATTCACGACTATATATAAAATTAAAATATTTTTGTAATTTTAAAAGTTTACTTTAATAGAAAATAAAATTATAAATAAATATTTACACACACATAGATTAGCACAACACACCCTTTATTTTTAAGGAGTTCTGTATAGGCAATTATTAAGAAATTTTACGAAAAATGGAGATTTATTAATTAAAAAATGTTTAAATACATTTTAAAAGTAGGCAATCTAAAAATAATCCTGAATCCATTACTTCTTGTTATTGTTGTTATTGTGTATTCATGACATTTATTCAAAAATATGTTTACGAAAAACAAACCAAAAGACATTTTAAAATAATTTTAGAGGTAAAACTTCTATTTTAAAATATATAAAACATAATATTTTGGGGATAACCTCATCAGAGTTTAAATTATTATAAATTATATTTTCACTGTTTTATGTAAAAAATACCTTATTTTTTACTTTTTTAAATGTCGATAACTTTTTAGTAAATAATATTTTGAAAAACCCCGATGAAATCGTTTCCTTTTAAAATGATCTCTTCAAATAATGGGTTTTTTTAAATTTTATTAAATTTAAAAAACAATTTTTTTAAATTGTGTTATCATTGGACTATTAAAAAAAAAATTTTAATACAATTGATATAGTGCCGTTTCACGAAGTTATAAATCTCTTGGTTTCATTATGATATTTATTCATTAATTTTATTTTCTGGAAACAAAACATCAAAAATTTTATTTTATTTAGAGTGATTAAAAATTACCAATGTATGATTATTTTAGCCTCCATAGTCCATGGATTAGATAAAGTTTTATCAGCCCCTGAAATATTCTGATTTTCGTACTATATAATTAATTCATTTTTTTCTTTAAATAATATTTTTATTTTTCTACAATTTATTAACATAAATATGAAATATTATCAATATGAAGAAGTGTAGAATTGGCTAATTTGATGAACACATTTGCTAATTTCGTACTACACATTAAACTTTTCGTACTACACAGAGTGTATCGTACTACACACAATTTTAAAGGCTGGGTTTTATGATGATTTTCAAAGATGTGACCTAAAAAACAGCGAAATGTGTTGTGCAATTTGTATCCAATTTCATATCTCTCTCTAATTATTATTTTTGTTAATTAAAACAATAATCAATAGGATTTCAAATTTCATTGACTATTTACTTTATACACTTCATTGTTTTAAATATTATCGTATTTTGAACTCTAAATACAAAACGAAAAAGACAAAAGTTAATGATGCGTTTTCGTTGGAAAATAATAAAATAATATTAATTTGTTCGACAGTAAGAATACTTCAAAATCGTTGTATATTATTTCTTTAATTAAGAAATTTAACGTGGTTAGTACACTAAATACTTACAGAAGAGATAATTCCAAAAAAAAAAATAATAAGTGGAAAATGGCGGAAAAGTTTTAATCTTCTATTAAGTTATTATTTATTATAATTTTTATTTCGACCATGATACAAATTTGTGGCTATAAAAATTCAAAATGCTTATAATATTTATGTATAATTAAAATAATAAAATAATATTTTCGTAAATATCTGTGATTTTTTCAATATTATCATTAATTTCTCTACACATTTCAGAAAACGGTTAAAACATCCGAGTGTAATATAAATATTATTTTTACATATAATATGATTGGTTATTATATTATGATTATTGTATTATAATAATATGTATGTACAAATTGTGAAATACAAAAAACCACGGAATTATAACGGTTATAAATAGGTAGGTATGTATAAATCATAAAAACGTATGTTTTTAAAAGAAACTATAGTCTAATTTTGTACCTACGTAAAAATACAATAAAGTACTTATTGATTATTATTATTTTAAAATGAATTATAAAACCTTTTTACGTAAATTAATAATTATTCAAAAACTCACCACTTTGCTAGAATCTGACATGTAGTCTGAGTATAGGTCTTTAATGAGCATGTCGAGTGTTCGTTCTCGTTTTTTTGCGAACGTTGGCGTATTGAACGTGGCTTTCTCGCCGTTTATCACTGTAATATAAAATAATCATGTAATAATAAAATTCACTCTTAATGGAATTTTTAATTCCGACTGCTCTGAAATAATGCTAGTAAATTGGTACTCGAGCAAAATTCGAACGATTTAATTTCCATAAAAATAAAAGTCGTTTTAAAAAACAGAAAAAAAAAATTATATAAACAATTGAATGTTTTTATTTAAGAAATTTAAAGACCAAGAAAACTATATAATATAACAAATATATAAAAAAAACGCATTGCAACAATAATGCTATTACAAAATATTTAAAAAATGTATAAAAATGCTATAAAAAAAATAATTTCAAATAAAACAAATAATTCAATACATACCTATATTCTAATTTATTAGGTAGTAATTATTGAATATTATTCCCATGTATTGAAGAATCGATTTTAAGAAAGATTTTTTGTGACTATTTTGGACTTAAATTATGTGTATATTATATAGTATAATATTATAATATATATAGAAACAAATTTATATATTTATAATAATAATATTAACTAATTGCAGTCATTGCATTCATCACATTTATCGCTTTTATCGCTGCCATTCCCGTACCGTTCCGATATAGTGTGTGGGGACTTTAAAGAAATAATTTTATTTTTATTCATATTAATTTACATAAAATTTTTAAGTTAGTGTGTTGGCTTTTCTAATTAAAATAAATTATTTCGTTTAAAATATTGATATTTATTGTGAAATATGTGGTGATTACTATAAAAAATTATTTAAAATGCGTAAAACCATAAAAAATGCAAACATTTTTGCGATAGGTATATCAATCATTTTTTTTTTTTCATTAGATAAGTGATATAATGCTGTAGAGTTAAAAACAAAAATGTACATTTTACAAATTCTTGGCCTTATGTTATAAATTATGGGAAAAGTTTTATACAATTCATTTTGAATTAACGTAAGTGTATTGTCAATTGTGGTACATTTATATTATTAAAAAATTATTATGGAAATATGGAATATTCAAATTTCATATTACAAATTCAATGGATTGGAAAATCTATAAAATAAGTGTGTAATTGTATTTGAATATATATTTGAATAAAATAATCCATGGAATGACTTTACTAAGTTTTGAATTTCAATTTAACACGCGTGCTGTTTTAAAACCACGTCAATAATAGTTTAAAATATTACTGTAGCTATTATCGAATATCTCGTGTGGATTTATTCATTTTGCATCGTTTTAATATTTTAGATTTCGCGATCGTAAAAAACAATTTTTCCAGTTAAGTTTAGTTGTAAATATAATAGCCTACCTATGTAATATTGTCTATATAACATTCGATAAAAACAAATAAAAAATTAAATTATTAAGAACAATATGTATACATATAATATTATACATATTATCTACTAATATTGATATATATTTGTTTTGTCATCAATTAGCTATCATTTAGGCATTACTAGGTAAAAATATTATCACCTTGCAGACCAAATAGTAAAAATGAAAATCAGTGATAGACTAATATTTTTTTTTTTTATAGAATTTAATATTATGCAATTTGTTATTCATACATTTTCTCTAGTATAAATAGTATTTCAAATTAAATAAATTGTTAATTTTCAAGACAATTAGGTTTTAGATAGGTATTTGGGTTTATATTTGTACAGTTTTCTAGGCAAATTTTGGTACTTATTTTTAGGTAATTAAAATCTTATCTTTAATTCTAATATTTTTGATTAAAATTGTCGTCATAAAAACAAATTAAATAATTAATATTTTTTAATAAAAATTAGGTATATCACTGATTTTATCTACCTATAATAATAACAAGAAAAATAAATTAAATTCTTACATGTATTATGTATAAGTATACTCAGGTTTTGTTATTTTCAGATTTAATCAGTGGAAATGTATTTATTGAAAACTTTACGCAATATCATATTAGCATTAAAATATATTAAAAATAAAGACGCAAATACAATTTATTTAATCGATGCATGAATTAATTTATAATAATATGCGTTTCGCATAAATATATTCTTAAAAATGTCCAAATTAAAAAAAATAAAAAATAATTTATAAACGTTGTATTAAAATACATTTTTTTTAAAACTCATATTGTTGTTGTATGTTTATTCGAGAAAAAGGTGTTTTCCTTTGTAAAATATCTTTCTATCTGAATGAAGGAAAAATATATTTAAATGCAATACGTATATATGTATGTAGTACTTTAAATTTAAAAAGTACGTATAAGATTTTTCTCGCGACAATGCAATTTGTACTTACATAACATTATTTTTACCGGCGTTTATATAAACGACGTTTTTTTATATCATTATTTACGTATTATGTTAATTCAGATTCGAATTCGTTAAATCTTATCCAAACTTACGTGGTTGAATAATTTTTTTGGTATATATATATTACGAGGATTTCTTGGTTTGTTATTTTAATGACGATAAGAGTTATTCGTCGGTATTCAATATACAGGATAGATATTATTTAAAATTACAGCAATTATTTTCATGTAAAATAATATAGATATTGTAATATAGTACCTATGTTATTACTTTATTTTATTATATATAAAAGTATACACTGTAATGTATGAACAAAATATGCAGTTAGTAGGTATACTAGAATGATTTTAAAGTTTTTAAATGTGCGTTTTAACATAATGCATTTGAAAGCTATCTCTCTTATTTACTCTTGAATTTAGGTAAATTTTTACCTATATTTTATAATTTAGGTAAATAAGTTTTATTGTGAGATATACCTATACTTTAAAAAATTCATAAATTTTTCAAATATTTTGTCTATAACAACAAAAGTAGATAAGTTGGATTACGAAATTTTTACAAGCTTATCACGGTAAAACACGTATTTTGGAAGAAAGAGGAAAAATATTTCTACATGCATATTTATTATTTATTTATTATTATTATTTAATATTATATATTATACGTTGTTGGGTTATTGACAAATATATATTTTTAAACTATATTTTATATTTTCACAGGGAGATTTTGTTTAAACAGATTTTATGAAAAGAATATATATTTTTTTTAAATCCTTAAATATCTGGCAGACAATGAATTTTGTCTTACAAATATTTTGTAACCAATGAAATTAATGAAAACAAATTACGAGTTTACTGAAAATGTAGGAGTTATATTTTTATTTTCTTTCATTGATCTTCAAAATTCCTCCTTAAAAAGACATTACACACCCGCTTTTTATCGGGTTCTGAATATGAAATTTTTATGAAATTTGACGAAAAATTAAAATCTATCAATATACTCGTAATAATATTTAAATATATTTTAAAAGTAATTTAGAAATAGTTCTATGCCAAAATCTGTTTTTTTATTGTATAAATTATATATTATATTATATTGTATAATTTATATCCTTTATTTAATTAACCTATTCGACTGTAATAATCACTTAATAATATTTAATTTTTTGTAATATTGAAATGTATTTTAAAAATAATGAACATTTCATTATTTAGGCATATTTCCGCAAATAATAATAATAATATAATAATCACTTACTTTTGACGATCAGAAATTCTCTAAATTCTTGTGGTACCTTGAAAACCGGTGGACATGGTAACGATGGACCAAACAGTGGTACAGATTCTTCAGAGTATACGACTAGTTTGTAGCTGTTGTCTGACGAATCGTACGCGACCAGTGCGAAGACATCTGATGGAAACCATTGAAAGGAAAATTGTGCCATCAGATTCAATCAAAATTACGAAAATAACTGCGTAGATATATTATTCTAATTATACGTCGATTACTATGATTATAAGTTGTAATGAAATGAGAAGACTGCGTTTATGTAGAAAAATACATTTAGTAGTTTGGTAAATAAACATTTGCTGAACACCTTCGAAATTTAAAATTCTATTATGGTCTTTTCAAAAACTTTATGAGCCTTTTTGTCAATATGATTCATTGTATATATATTTTTTGTTGTTCTTTTTTAATTAGTTGGTCGAAAAGAAAATAAGAAATATTGGCAAATCAGCTCCAAATATTAGACACATACATATTACAACTCATGAGGTTATCCAACATTTTGCAGTTATATAATTAGTAATTGCATCTATTTTATTTTTTACTTATTTATGTTTTGAAAAGGAAATATAAATCTAATATATTTGTCGTAACTTGAGAGTTTCATATTTTTAATTAGGTTTAGGTTAGGTTTATTTTGACAAGGTAAGTGGGTTGAAGTGTAAAACTTTATTTTGGTTTGTTCATATTATATACAGAAAATTATCACCCTCAAGAATTAAATTACAATTTTGCTTATGCAGCGGGGAAACTTTCTCCCCCTTATAGTTGTTATGCTGTGTGCAGTGTGATAATTATCCACTTAAATACATTAATTATATTGTTATATTATAATAAATTATATAATTTTATAATGATTTTTATTTTTTTCCTGGAAAAAGTCTATTTATTATTAAATAATTAATAACAACATAATACGCATCATTCTATAAATCAGTATAGTGATATTATACAACAACTTATTCCATTGTAATTATTCAATTTTAAAATTTTTAGTACTTACGAAATTCTCATTTAGTTTGACTATTTGTTTATTATTATTAATAATTATAATATATTAAACTATTTGACGAGATCATGGATCATACTTGGAAATATCAAATAACTAAACATAACTTGGTATAGGTATATTATATTCATATAGTAACTAATGTTCAATATTATTAACTCTTTTCCACGTGCATTTTTTTTAATAGTATATAAAAGTTATTATTATAAAAAGTAATACAATTAGTCTTAGTCCAATATGCTAATTATTTATGTAATTATATAACAAAAAGGCCAAACTGAAAATTTAGTTTAGCTTAAATATTTATATACATATATATATTTTTTTTTTAAATAAAATTGATTGTTAAGAAAGTCATTTTACTATATTAATATTATTAATATGGGTATTTTTATTTTATAATATTGTGAAGAGCGGAATTTGTCTGTCCAATTTGTTGGTATGAATTATTTATTATTCTGTCTCGATAGAAATATAGAAATACAAGATGTAGGTTCATTTATGTTTAGTTATAAAATATTTCCGTAAAATCATAATAAAAATAAACAAGAAAATTCGACATGGTTGTTGATATTATTAACTATAAAATACAAATATTATATAAAGTTTCTTCCTAAATTTGTTCTTCGTATTTTTTTACTCGTTAAATTGTTGAAAAATAAATGTAATCGCAAATAAAGTTATTATGTAGGACCAGCGAAGAATTCATTTTGATTATTCATGAAAATGTTTAATTTATATGTATATATTATGTTTTATAAAAAAAAAAAATGAATGGTTTTTAATTTTGAAAACCATATTTAAAATTATACATAACAAATTATGAAATCATTTTGACTTAGATTTTAGAACGCATACATTTTAACCTCCTCTCCTCTGGATATTTCAGAAATGTATACACTGAGAGTAAACAATATTGAAATGCGTACATTTTTGGACTCTATAAATTGTTATCTGAATATAACGTTCACATTTTGGCTATGAGATTTAAAAACTAAAAGAATCTATCATAAACTGTAGTATCTCAGAATACGTCCAGATAGCATAAAAATGTAATTGTTCTAAACATTTTTGTAAAATAAAGAATAATATTTTTATAATACTTTGAAACATTTTTAGTTTCTAAAAATGTTCTAGAAAAATATCATGAAAAATAAGTACGAACTATATTTTATTTTCTGGACACATTTTTAAACCAATTTTGAGATTTTGAGCCAAGCCAGAAATGTATTGGTTTTACGAAATATATATGGTTTTATTTTTATATTTTTTAGTTTTATGTTTGTACTCAAAAATTATATAAGAAGAAATGCTTCGATCAATATATGTTGCACTACTTTCTGGTAGCAAATTGCATCTAGTTGGTACTATTTTTCGATTTTTAAATTTTTTTGATAAACGCGTAAAAAAAAAAACTATCAAAAAATTAACATACAAATCTGTAATCACGATTATGGTAAAAATTATTCATAACTCCGAAAATATTGATACTGGAGCCTTGAAATTTTTACCACAGTCGTATATAGATACGTAAAATATTAATATAAACATTTTTCGAAAATGTTTATTCATTTTTAGGCTGTTTATAGAAATATGAAAATTTGAGACATTTAATTCATAATAGGCTTAATTTTAGATTCTATGACCTGCAAATTTAATATAGTTAGGTATTAAAAATATGTCATTTTAGCTATATACAAAAAATGTTTAAAATCAGTAAGTACAAATTTTTTTGAATACCTATTTAATTTTTTTGATATTTTGGTATGAAATGTGTTCGAATTTCAGGGAAATAATTGATCTATAAACTTGAAATTTTCACCAAAAACGTGTGTTAGTACATTATAAAGGTAAAATATATTTGAAAAATTTACCCATTTTTGGGCTACTTATGGCAATTTTTAATTTTGAGACATTTAATTCATAATTGGTATAACTTTTTTTTTGATCAAAAAAATAATGGTGAAGTCAGAATTTGGCGGTTCGGACTTGATTTTAAAGTTATATCAAACTGAAATTAAACGGTTTTAGCATGTTTGTTTAACACGTTTATTTTTATATTTTTCATCAGTGTTATATAGTCTAGTGGAAGGCAACGGTTTTTACACTTTTTTCAACTTTTTTTGTTCATTATAGGTATTATATAATAGGTATAATCATATTATTTTATATTAACTGTATATCTACAGTAATTGTCAAATATATCCATCGAAGCTTCACTTAGAATAGTATTTTTAGAAAGAAATGATTTATCATTGCTTTCAAATTCGATATAGCCACCATGAGTATCCTACCCAACGAGTAGAGTGTTTTCACCCCTACTGACCGGTTTTCTTTTTGTATTGTCTAGATGTATATTTAAATTTTAAATTTTCAAAATGTTTTCATATTGTAGATATTATATTTTACAAAATGTTTAATAAGTTGGGGAATTTCTTATACGGGTTTTGATACGAACAATAGTGTACGGCCAATTTCAAAGGATACGTGTAAACTGAGATTTGATAAACGCGGGGTTAAACTGAGACATTTGCGTTGTACCTCCGTCCACGTATACGATGTTGACGATATCGTTTCCAATGTGACGTTTTCGCTCCACCTGTAGATTGTTGATAACACCAGGTAGGTATTGAAATTCCATATTTAATGTATATATTATATTGAGTAATTAATGAGGAGACATGTGTTACCTGTTGTCGGTTGTCCTTAGAATACGGTAACATCGTGGACACATGAAACATGATTTCATGTCCTTCGTATATTGTGTATGCCGAATATTCACCCGTCATGTCACCTATAGGATATAGGTAAACGATATTGACGAATATAGATAAAAGTTTGATTTTGAAAAATGCGCGTATTCGGGAAGGTTACCTTTTACGTCCAGCCCTCCACGGTATTTGTCCCATCCTTTTAGTCGTACTCGATTGCCCAACAGGGATATGAATTGATTAAATTCCTCACTGCCGGTTTCTATACATAAAACATAGTGTACACAATATATTAATAACAGTTCTAATATTTTGGAAACCAAAAGTGGGGGGGATATTTGTATTTTATATAGGCTAGGTGGTATATATTATAATTTCAGACATTTGCATAGGGACGACAAATACATTTTTTCACTTTACTCCATACCATTGTGATCATTAGTAAGAACATCAATTTTTTTCTTTGATAAAGATAAAAAAAAAATAATCAATTATTAAAATCTCGTGATATGTATTCAGCATCAAAAAAAAAAAAAAAAAATGTATATTGCATAATATAATAGGAATAAATACATAACAAACATATTTACGATAAAACATTAAAAAAGGCTGTAATTTCATTATTATATAGTTTAAAATTTTAGAGAAATGAATATCTCAATATTTTGTAAATATACTCCTTTTAAAATTATATAATAGCTGTGTTTGAGCTCAAATATTTACATTCACAATTAATGTTTCGTTTATTGTATAATGTTGCTTATTGAATGGATACAGTATACTTTGGTATTGTGCCATCTTAAGTTTTAAGACTATAGAAAATTCGTTAAAAGTTTTTTAAAAAGTTGCATTAAATTTTTTTATTCCTTTCGTGCCATTTGACGGAATTAAGACTATATCGTTCAAATGTTGTAAATTTCATAAAAAGCAGTATAAATATAAGATAAATAAAATAAAATATTCGGTGGATAAAATGTTGATATAATAATTGTATGATATAATTTTTCAATAGGATAGTATAGTTTCGCTATTAGAAAATCTATAAGATAATTTAAGTGAATTTATTTTACACTTATTAAAAAAAAAATAAAAAATACATCTTAGAACTTTTCTTTCATAAACATTTTATTTACATTTTTAAGTTATACGATATACTTATACCGATTAATTATATTTATTTATATATCTGGATGTTTATGGTACAATTCCACTAGTAGGTATATATTTGTTGATAGTATTATGTACATAAAATAGTCACTACTGACGTTAGTAAATACACAATCGTTTAAACTCGGTATTCGATTCGTCTGTTGACTGTGACAATCAAATATTAAACGCACTACGTATTTTGCATAAGAAAACGTATACAGTGAGCGAGAGAGAAAGTGACGATTCAATTAAATTGTATCGTTACAATATTGTTTTCTTCTTAATTAAAAAAAAAATCAATTAAGTTAAACATAATATAGTTTATATTTTACAATATAAATTTTACATACATAGGGTTAGGATCTAAAATACTTCATAATATTTACTAGGTAATTTATAAATAATAATATATTAATTTAAATATTTTCCTTTTACAAATATATTTGTTATTTTAATACGATAATAGTGATAATATATATTAATTCATGTACAATGTCGGTGTAATACAATAATTTTTTATAATATTTGCATTACCTACCAATATTCTTCTTCAATAATACTAACGTTTCATGTTACTTAGTATAACACTATAACTCTAAACAGAATGTAAACTTGAAACTTGCATTTATAATTTTAAAAATTATCGTTTATAAACATTGTTATAATATAATATATAATTATCTCAAAACTAAAACTGTATTTTCAAATATATTTGATCATATAATAAATGGTAAAATAAAAATATACATACATTAAAAAACAAAATAATAACAAAGTATTATTTTCAAGATAATTTAATTATGTATAGAAAATACTGATAATAATGATAGGTACCTATTTAGAAAACAAAAATTCATTTTTCCATTGTGTGTAAATCATACGTTTTATACATTTGTATAGTAGAATAAAATTTTAGAAATATTTATACGTACTTATAGTGTATAATATACACTGTATATATTAAAAATAATAATTCGAATCGTATAGTACGTTATTGTACATACTTTTCGGAAGTTATAAACAAATAAGTAAGTAACAATACAGAACATTTTTTTTACTTTTGTTTTGTTTTATTGATACTTTATCGCGAGTAGTTTTCGACGGCGAGAAAATCTCGAATAATACGCGGCGGCTTTTGAATTTCAATGGATATCTTTACGGTGTTTAGGGGAGAACATGGTCGAGCACACAATCACAGAAGATTTAACGACACAAAAACGAATATCATTCAGAAGTCCTTTTAAAGGCCGGAAAAAAAAGAAAGTATAAAAAGGATCAGAGATTCTAAATCTTGGAGGGTATGAATTTATTACGAGAAAGTGTCTGTTTCTACTTTTTGGCTATAAATCCTAGTTGTTTATGATGACGTCACAATTCACCCCCTTTTTTTTTACATACGTGGTTTTTAAATAATATACATGTTTATTAGAGTATAATATATTCACGATCGTGTTATTTTTAAAGGTTAATCTTTACGTAGTTTGTTTTTGGCGCCAACAATAAAATAAATATAATAACATTATAAATATCACATTTTACCGAATATTGTATTTGGTATATATTATATTCTTAAATTTGTAAAAAGTTTTAGACGTTAGAAAGTTTCTATATCACTTTAATCGACCAGTTAAACATTTTTTTTATTACTCAGTCTCACGATTTAATATACGAATAGTTTGCGATATTATACACAAAAATTATTGAATAACACAGAAAATACGATACATTCTCCCGAGTTATTATCCTATAATTTTTAGTACATATTCAAATAAACCAAAAAATGCCTAAAGCTCAAGGGGTTTCATTTTCAAGATTTTTTAAAAAATTGTTTCTTTAAATTGGCTATCTTGATTTTTAATCTTTTTTACAGAATTATTTTTAAAAATAAAATAATTTAGTTCGTATATAGTAACTATATACTTAACTTTGTAAATTTGATTTTCAAAATCATTATTTATTTATTATTGGTTATTGCAGTATTATATGTAACTTAAATAAGAAATACAAACGGCTTTATATTTATTATATTGTATTATTATATAAATCTGTTATATGTAGAAAAAGTTTAGATTTAGAGGCCATTCTAGGTCTTTATATATAGTATTGAAAAAGTAAAAAACACAATCGAAAATATTGTAAATTTTTATTTTTTGATAGAGTATTATGGAGAAAATAAAATTTGAAAATCAATCAAATGTACATTGTACATCTTTCGTTTGAAATTTTAAGTCGTTCGACTACCGTACACAGATATGTTAAAATTGAATTTTTTTTCGAATCACCTATATGTTATCTTGAAAAATATTATTATAAAACTGCACGAATATAATAATATGTATATTATATTCGTTTAGCTCAGAAGTATTTTAGTTTCTACACAATACTTTCAGCAAATTATTTGTATCAAATATTTATATTATCTATATTAAAATACCTACTAGAATGAAATTTTTCAACACATATAAAATTCAAATAACATTTCACAATTTTACTCTGTTGTGGTATATTACATATAACTAATAAAACATTCATAAAAATGAGTATTTAAAATACATTTTTGGTGTTCCACTAATGAAAGATACATTATTTTTACTATTATACATATATTATTTATTGTTGAAAATATTTTTCGAGTGGTAGGTACCTACTTATAATAGTAATACTTGCGGTATAATAACCTATAAAAATATAAATAATTCAAATTCCCTAAACATAAGTTTTTTTTATACAAGGTTAACTAAGTAGTAATTTATTGAACTACCAATTTAATTATACTAATTTAAAATAGGTATATTAATATACGATAAGCAAAACTTCTGTAATAAAATGATTTTTTGGGGTAGTTTTTCGACTGGTAACTAAATACTTTGATAAATTGATAAAATTTATTGAGATAAAACTTATTTGATATTGACAATTGATACAGTTTAAAATTTTTTATTTTTAACATTATTGGACTATTACTAACTTCATATTAGAGGGGTTTTTTCGAATACCTCTACGGTCGTAGAAGTCGACTAATTATTGAGTGTGCGTCAAGTCGACATCTGGCGTAATGTTTGTGAAAAGAGTATAAGGATTCCAAAACAGAATGTTGGCGATGAGTTGTCCCACATCGGTTGTACGCGGTGAGAATAAGTGAGAGAAAATTGCGTATTTGGGTGTGGAGATAGCCTAAGGATGGGGTTATACACGGCGTTTTTCCGTCGCGAATATTCGTCACAAATATAAGCAGCTATACATGACGTTTTCATTCGGCGATATTCCGTGGTTTTATTTTTACAATATTTTAAAATATTGTATGTCAATATGATATACCATAATTATTGTATAAAATGTAATGTTACCAGTGGTTGAATTGGAAAAATAGAAGAAAGGGTGCTATCAGGCTTTTAAAAAACAAGCGTTCCCCCAAACTATATAATTCGTGTACTTTAAAATATAGTGGGGGAGCTGTCAAAATATTTCAAAATCCAGGGTATGAGAATGTTCCAATTAGTTTACATAAATGTACATGTGGTAAAAAATGGAATAGATTATGATACAATGCAAGGGAGGGGCAAGAATTCGAAGAAAAAAGGCTAAGTAGGCTAAAAGTGTTTGGTTTACGTCAGCGTATAGATTAGCGACTGTGAATACTTTTTTTTATGAAGTAATCCTTGGTGAGAGTATGATAACACAAAATGTGTTGGAAAATGAGGGTGCATAAAAATAAAAATATAAGTAAACAACCGAAGATTAGGGGGTGGAAATTGTTAGGTGGTAAAAGTTTTTTTTAATATTAGGAATAAAATAAGGAGAAAAAGAAGTGTACAAGCTAAGAGAAAGTGGCTAAGAGAAGAGAAAATAAATTCAGGGATTTTGAGAATGTATGGGTGTATAAATGATGAGGATAAGAGAATGTTAATAAAGTACAGGTAGGTGATGGAACAGATGGAAAGAATATTTTAAAGAATTATTAAATGAGGAATTCCTGAGAGAGGTAGTAGATCAAGTTGCGTAGTATTTGGGTATGGTGAATTTAATAAGAGAAAAATAAGTGTGGATTGCGGTTAGAAAAATGAAAATTAAGAAAGAGGTGGAACTAGATAGTGTACCAATTAAAGTTCGGAAATCATTTGGGAATTTAGATACCTATAGAGGGCTGCCAAAGTTAATAATAATTAAAATACTAGTTGAAGGGAAAATTCTTGAGGCCTGGAGGAAGAGTTGTGTGGTATCAATATTTAAAGGTAAAAGAAATGTGGAAACTATAGAGGAATAAAGTGTATGAGTCAAAGTATGAAGATTTGGGAAAAGGTAAGATAGTAAGAAGTGAGATATTTGTTAGGATAAAATATCATTTTCGGTTTATGCTTTGGAGGTAAACAATGGAGTCCATACTTTGCATTATACAGTTAGTAGAAAGTACAGAGAAAAGAAGAGGATGTTGTTTATGGTATTTATTGAACTAGAAAAGGCATATGATAAGTATCTAGAATGTGCATTAAACAAGAAAGTGTTACGAAAAGTATACGTGAATATAATTGAGGACAATATTATATAAAGGGGCAAGTACAAGAGTAAAAAGTTCATGTGGAAACTTGTGTTTTACGGTCAGAGTAGGAGTTCACCGGGGTTCGGCTTTGATTCCTTATTTATTTTTTCTGGCAATGGATGAAGTAACAAAAGACATACAGGGTGAGGTACCATGGTGCCATGGTGCATGTTGTTTGCAGATGATATAGTGTTGGTTGGAGAGGATCTTGAGGAAGTGAACGGTAAACTGGAAGAGTGGAGAGAAACTTTCGAGGGAAAAGATTAAGGATTAGTAGGGGTAAAACAGAATATATAGAGTATGATTTTGAAGAAAGGGAACACAGGGCAAACAGCAATAGGAAAATGATGAAATTATGTGGGGATGTAGTTTTCGAGGTTTAGAGGTGCAAGTATTGAGGACCTATTCTACAGAAGAATGGTGATATGAGAAAAATATGATATATAGCGGATAGATGAAGTGGAGAGAAGCGTCAGGTAGGTATTTTGCATGACCGGAGAATCCCAATTAGCTTAAAAGATAAATTTTATATGATAGAAGTGAGACCTGAAATGATGTACAGATTAGAGTATTAGACAATGGATAGGAAGGTAAAATTGAATATGAGTTTAGAATGTTAAGATGGATGAGTGGAGTAACTAGAGATGACAAAATAAGAAATTAATATATAAGAAGTAAAAATAGTATAAAAGTGGCGCTAATAGTAGACAAAATGAAGGAGAATAGATTAAGATGGCTTGGGCGCATGTTTTAAGGAGGGAAGAGACAGAGGTAGTAAGAATAGTAAAGGTAATTTATGTTGAAGGAAAGAGGTGATGGAGAATACTGACTAAGAATACGTGGGGTGGAGGGTGTAATAAAAATTGATATGTGGTGTGCGGATGTAAGTGAAGAGGATGAGGGAGATTGAGATCTGTAGGAGTTGAGAACTAAGGTGTCCGACCTGAAATAATTGGAGAGAGGGCGTAGGAGAAGAAAAAAAGACTATTAGGTAAGCACTATATATGCATAAATACCTATAAAATAGAAGTACATTTTTGTGAATAATTGTCACATTAAATGTAAATTATTGATCGTTTACTATAGAAATACAATATGGTAATATTTTAATTAATGATCGAAATACAGTTTTTAGACTTTGTGACGTTAATATCGATAGGATAGCTTGCATTGTTTTTATGCTTTATTACCATAAAATAAATTACAATAATTATCAAAAAGTCGAAAATCAAAAAAGTATGTTATTCGGAGTTTTCATAGAGAAATTGAAACTTTTTTTATAGTCATTAAAAAACTTCGTACCGACACGTGAATTAAAGCCATTAAAAGTTTTACAATTGTAACGGTCTACATACACATAGTATTATTATAATATAATGTATCTATACACACTAATGTACATTTAAACTGTACCAAAGTGCAGGTTTGAAAATATTATACGCGAAATATACGAAATCCTAACCTGCAAAGTGCAGTTATGAAACTAACTAGGTATACAATTTTTTATTTATAAAATCAGCTAATAGCCAAAATTGAAAAATTATCGATTTCTAAAATTTGAGATACAATTATAATATATATACTGAATGTATTATACTCATTCTATAAATTAAGTCATATCGGAAATGGAACAAACCAATTCACAAGAGCACAACTAAACTTTGATAAAATAAGACTGAGAATATATTTGATTAATTTTTATACCCATATAAACCGAAAGAATATTTTATTATCATTCAAAAACCAAATAATATTTACCTAATTAATTTTTATATCCATATAAACTGAAAGAATATTTTATTATTCATTCAAAAACCAAATAATATTTATCTAATTATAATATTTTTATCTAGCATAATCTATTTATCATTAATGCATTATTTTTAAAAATATATTAAAATGTGGCCGTGGCCATGAAGTTAGCACTTTAACTTTGAAAAATCAATAGTTTTGCAAGTTTTGACTACCTAACGAACGTTTAAAGTCATATAGTAGTTAATTGCTATTAGATATGTTACTATCAAATACGTAATCGTTATTAATATTAGTATTAATATATTGGTACATAGGTAGGTTATATAAAAAGGTGTATTTTTCATAGTTATTGTGCTTTCAATAAGGTTAATGCATATATAAATTTATTTATATCAAACAAACGATTTAATAGAACAGTTTTAAAGTTTAGACCACAACATTGTAAGGGAATAATAAACTTATAAACTTCTCTAACTACTATCCATATGCATGCTCAAATTTTATTTCAGTTATAACTAACAAATCATTTGTTCGATAACAGATTTATACGTTTTCAGAAATATTAGTATATCTAGGTTTTAAATTTACTAACGAAATATAAAAAAGTAATCCACCAGTGAAAATAAAATAGCCTTGCCATTATAGAATTTTATTTTGTGTAAAAATGTACACATTCGAACTACTAATAAATATGATAAATATTAAACTATTAATTAGGTACCTATTAAAAAAACAGCGTGAAAATCAAATTTTGTTTACATTTTATGTACATAGTTTTGTAGAAAATTAGTATTTATAAATAATTTTTTTTAAAACATGTATAGTTTGAAAATTATATAACTTACCATTACTTAACATTTCATCGTCGGTAAGTTGACTGGGTTTGGTATACAGAACTCCGAATTTAAAGTTCACCGATCCTTCTTGCTCTTCTAAAAGCAATAAATCCTGCATACGTTTCCAATTATATAATAGATTTAATTAAAATATCTAATATGTTTATATATAATATAATAGGTCGTCATTACCTTTTGAATTTCCGGTGAAAATATTTCTTTTGGTCCTTTTTCTAACTTGTCCATGGCCGGAAAATTACTGTAAATAAATAAAAAAAAAAACCATTTAGGTTAAAACATTATATAGATATTGTAAATATATTGAAAAATGTCTAAAGTTATTTGGGGCTCAGATGTCACATTAATTTAGTAGAGAAACGATGTAAGAATTTTTAGGTTTCCTGACCTTAAAAATAAGGAATCTACTGAAGTAAAAAACTTATTTAGTAACAGATATAATAAATTAAGACCATAATAATTTAAATTAAACTTATTATTTGAAAATTTTCCATTTAATCTATAACATAATATTATTTGTTAAATAATAATTGTGGCTAAACTTTTAATGTGATTATAATCCTTGTCATATTTGTAATTTAAAATGTGATCCTATGGGTAATAAAAAACAAATCCTATGAGTACAGGATTATATATTATATTTTAGGTTTAAAGTTGTTTAAATAATATATTGTTCTTCGTTTGAATCGCCTAAAGCCCTTAATTAACTGTTGCATTAGAACTATTTTTATATGTAAATATACCTACAATAAATTTAAAAAAAAAATGAAACAACGTTTTTTAATATTAGTATTAATACGTAATACTATATTTATTTCCATTCAGTACAGGCTGTGAATACGAGTATGTCATTTATGTGTATCAAGTAAGTGTATATGCTAGTTTTATATCATGCAGATTATTTCCTATTATGAAAAGTTTTATAATAATTTAACGATAATGCTGGAAAATGATGATGCTTATACTTACATTACAATGAATCGAAACCGTGACGAATTTAATCGTTAGTTTTATATTTGTAATCTTTATTTATTTTTCATTATTTCAATTTGGATATTTTAGTTATCATTGAAATATGTTAGGTACAAAGTAGGTACAAATTTAATAGAAATATTTAATACATATTGTCAGTAAATTTTTACTTCGTATCAATATTTGTATATATCAAATCATTATATATATATATATATATATAGGTATGTGTACAAAGATATTTCTATAAAATATTTACATATATTTAAAATTTTAAAATTTTAAAAAAAATTCAATACTCTTAAAAAAAAAAATTATTATTAAATACTATTCATCACATTTTTAATTTTCATAAAATAACAAACTCACTAATATTTTCCACGCTTTCCATAAATATAAACTCTGTTAGAAAACATTTGATTTAAATTTGAAACTGATAATTTAGTGTAAAATATATTTTAAAAACAAAATTATAATGTTCAGATTATTTTCAATCTTAAATTTTTTTAAATAATCAGTAATATACCCACTTTATAATTTTTAAAATAAAAGTATGTTATTAGTACCTATATAATAATATATATAGTTTTATCTAGCAATATAGTAAAAACAACTAAAATATTTTCAAATCAAAAATGCTACAAAAAAAGTATTTCTAAAAAGGTGACCAACAATTCTTCATTAGAAATTAGTTTCCAATAAAAATTAAATTGTATATTCGTATTGTATTCTGTTTAATAATTATATAACTATTTTATACGTATAGGATTATTTTCTCCTTTAGTAGAAACTGATATTTTTTTGAAATGTTGATTATAACTGTATAAGTTGAATAATTAAAGTTGTAATATTAAATATTTTATTCAAGAAAAATTCAATTGGGAAAACTATCTCTCGACCAATGCAATTTGAAACGGTAAGTAAAACTTTTTAAATGTTGCAAAAATAAATGAATAAAGAAAGTTATATATTATAAGGTTAGGATATTTAGGATAAAAAAAAGTTGAAATATCATGCTAATGCGTTATTGTATACTAATATTTGGTAAACTTAATAATATTTTCTTTATGTTCTCTTGAAAATAAGAAAAATATGCAGAAATAGTGAATAAACCTCAAAATATGCAATTTTTTTTCATCAAGAACATATCACATAATAACAATAGTTGTTATATAATATAATATATTATATTATTGTATAATTAATGTACGAGTAGAGAAAAATAACAAAATTATTTTACATTTTTTTTATATACAGAACCTGTATTACAGATCGTTCATTGACTCGCCATGATGTAATTCATTCGGTTATTTCTAAAAAATTTGGATACCACTGGTCTATAAATTTACATTATTGATTGAGCTTGCACAAGGAATGAAACCGGTAATATCGATATAATTTATACGCATTTCTTTTTTACAAAGAGTTCGTGAAATAATTAAACAATAATTAAGTTTGCTGTTTTATTTCGGTCTACAGAAATTTATACATAAATTTGATGTATAATATAAACACCCACATAAATATACATATTTATATTAAGTAAGTATACCTGTATACATGTTCAAGAACTTTTGTTTATAATTAATTATTAATTATGTACCCAAAAAATCTATAAGAAATGCTCCAATTATAACATGTAGCACTGTTTTCTGGTAGAAAATTGCATCTAGTTGGAATTTTAAATAGGTCGTTTTTCGATTTTTTAATTTTTTCGATAAACACGTAAGAAAAAACTATCAAAAAATTGGCATAAAAATCGATAAATATGATTGTGGTAAAAAATTCTGCATAACTCCGAAAATATTGATGCTGGAAGTTTAAAATTTTCATCACAAATGTATATACGTAAAATATTAATACAAAATTTTTTTCGAAAATTTTTACCCATTTTTAGGCTATTTATAGCAATATTAAAATTTTTACCCATTTTTGGGTTACTTATAGAAATTTTTAGTTTTGAGACATTTAATGTATAATAGGTATAACTTTTCTACGAGTATTTCACAAGAGAATTCGTTTTTTGATCAAAAAAATAATGGTAAAGTCAAAATCTGGCGATCGGACTAGGTTTTAAAGTTATATCAAATTGAAATTTAGCTTTTTACTATTTTTCTTTAGTAGGTTCATTTTTCTAAAATTTCGAACATTCGTACATAGTCTAGTGGTAGCTAACAATATTTTCATGCCGCGGGGTTCTCGGTTTAAATCTCTTAATTTCCAAATAATTTTTTGTACTTTTTTCAATTTTCTTTGTTCATTATATTATAATATTATCATACTATTTTATACCAGCTTAAGTGCAACACCTACCGGATGCTACTCCTTGTAAGTGCAACTCCTTTTATGTGAGACTATTTGTAAGTTAAACATATTTTGACTCAAAAGTTTTTAGTCCTTTTGAATAAGTACTACCAGGAATTCGACACGATTCGTCAAAATCCTTTGATCACGTGAATCACGTTTCGATGACCTTAAAAGTACGTGTATCAAGTTAGCCGTGGATCTAGGTGAACGTCACCTAGCAATGTGTCCAAAAAGAATCACATGTGTTGCGGTGTATCAAAACAAACGCACAAAAAAAAAAAACGCGGAATTTAAATTAAAGATAACGCGCAATCAGTATCCTACCCAACGAGTTCTTCACTTCTTATTGACCGGCTTTTTTTTAAGAGTTGTAATTAAAATAAATTTTAACCAGTACAAAACGATCGGATTTGAGGTAGAATCAATTGTTACCTTAGGGTTTATTGATGACCAGTAAAGTATGGTTGACGTACTGATTAAGTACGCAATCGGTTTTGTGTCGGTAATTGGTGTCAATAAGTTATTGACATCAGATTCATAAATTTTATACAATGATGCTTTTTGAAAGATTTTTATTGGTGTATTCCACAATTTTCGTTATATATTGTGTATATCAGTCTGAACATTTGAAAATCACTCCAAACAGGGTCGGACTGGCCCGGACCGCTAGTCCACTAGTTCGCGGACTGGGCCCTCGGCTAATTTTAGGCCCCTGAGCCCCCTTGCTCATATTTGAATAATAATATTTATTAATAAATCTACAGGCCCGATATTTATTTACTAAATAGATGAGTATTATTTCTTATTTTGCAATCATATTAAAAATTCTATATGATTGATCTGTTTTTGAAATCTGTTGTTGGCGTACCTATTTACATATTTTATTTAAAATGTACGTAAGTATATATATATATATATATATATATATATGTCTGAATAATTGATCTATTTTTGTAAAAGCC